>JAPEBW010001227.1:0-28202 GCA_027405785.1 Ophiocordyceps robertsii | reverse complement strand
ACTTTATTTAGTTTAGTAGCTTATACTAAGTCTTCTTTTCTCTTTCCGGCTAGTAAATTTAAATTAAATAAATTATACGAAGCTACTTAGCGTATAAGAAATACTAAGGGTTCCGTAATATAAAATTAGCTTATAAGAATCTTTACGAACTTAATAGCTCCGATAAAGAATACTTAGTATTTATATACTTAGTAAGTTCTTTAAGCTATTAAGTAAGAAAAAGGTATTTATTATAATTACGTTTATCTAATTATAATAAATAAAAAAAGAATATTTGCTTTTACGATACTATAGCTAACTAGTTAGCCGTAAGCTAGTTCGAGATATTTAGAACTTTCTTATCCCCCTATAAGCTTTATAGATAATAGTTCTATTTTAAAGATTAAGGCTCTTAAACCTTATACTAAAGAATTAGCTAAGCTATAAGAGTTTATTACCTCTCTTAAAGCTTATTTTTAGTTTTATCTTACTACGATAAACTAAGAAGTAGTAAAGGTTATATTTATATCTAGTTACTTATAAGGCCTAGTGGCAACGTAGTTCGAACCGATTCTTAAGAACTATATAGATAATAGTCTTAAAGATAGGAATTCTAAGACGAAGAATATTTTTAAGAATTTCGATAACTTTAAAGAAGCTTTACGAAAAACGTTCGGAATTGTGGATAAGCAACGATTAGCAGAGCATGAATTAAGAAGCCTTAAGTAAGTTATGTCTTTATCGGCTTACGCAGCTCGATTCCGATAAATAACTTTTAAGCTAAAATAAGAAGACGATGCTTTTATAACTACGTTTTACGAAGGACTAAAAGAAGAAGTTAAAGACGAAATTTACTACTTAAATAGGCTAGAGATACTATTAAACTATATTAGTTTAGCGGTCTAGATAGACAATAGGCAGTATAAACCCTAGTAATAAAGAAAACACCGTTTAACTCCTAGCGGGGTTATTAAGAAAAATAATAAGAAGTAAAAGCGCGACTTAGGTTATAACGTAGTAGACCTAAATACCCTTAAAGCGAGCTTACTAAAGCCCGCTAAAAAAGCTATTCGATGCTTTAACTATACGAAGGAAGGCTATATCGCAAGAGATTATATTAAGAAAAGGAATTCCTTTAAGGGAAGGAATATGCCGATTTATAAGAATAATGCCCTCTTAGCTTATAATCCGCGATATACTTTACTACTACTTTTAACTAAGGATACCGAAATTAACGCTAAGCTTATAATGCTAACCCTTAGTCTATTAAAGACTAATTTACTTATAAAGAGTCTTTATAAAGAAGAACCTAAGATTAAGTTAGAAGCTAAAAGCCTAAACGACTAATAAAGAAATGCTTTTAAGACTAAGGATAATTATTTATATAGAACTTTCTTATAGACTATTAACGAAGACGATAAAAACGCTCCTTATTTTAATATAAACGTTATACCTTTAAATATAAAAGATAATAGTAGCTATAATCTTAAAGACCTCGAATTTAAAGAAATAGATAAAGAGCCCTCTTTTAAAAAAAAAGATAGTAACGGGCCTTATACTCCTTTTTTAAAATATCTCGATATAGTAATTACTATTAAGGATAGGGCATATAAGTAGCTCTCTTAAACTAAATACTATAATAATAACTACCTTATATACTTTTCGGATAAGTAAAAAAGCGGCTAGTTTCTTAAATTAAGGAAGACTTATAATAAACCCGCTATAACGACTAAGGAACTTACTACTAATACTAAGGTTTTTATAGAAAACCTTAAGGAGGATATCGAAGCTAATAAAGAGGAACTTTCGTAAGAAAACACTAAAAACCGGATTAAAATTAAATAACTTTTACTCTTTAAGTAGTATAATAAAACGACTATTAAAAACCTTTAAGACGGTAACCTAGCTTTAATAAATAAGATAATTAAGCTAGAGGAAGATTACGTATCTCTTTCTATATATATTACTAATTTAATTAAAAATAAAGACGATCTTAAGAAAAGAAACGATAAGCTAGCAGATAAGCTTAAGGAAGATATAGAATTCCTTAACCTAGCTATTAAAGATACGTTTAAACGATATAATAAGTATTTCGAGACTAATTATAATCTTCGTAATAAGAATTATAATTTAGAAATGCTTCTATAAGTAAAAAGATTCTTAAAAGAAATGCTTAAGAATTAGCTAAAAGCTAAATAAGAAAAGATTAATAACTAAACACGATTAAGGGAAATTAATCGTAATAAAGGTGTTAATATTATTAGTAAAGCAGTTAGAAACTATTAAGCTAGTAGAAATCTAGTTTTAAAGCTTAAAAATAGCTTAGTTACTTAAATAAACTAGTTCCGTAAAAAGAATTAAGATTTACTAAGAAGTCGGTAAACGAGGTAAAAAACTAACGAGCCTAAGAATAATAAGGCTATTTCTTAGTAGATAGAACTTACTTACGTTAGATAATAATTCTTAAAGTATAAAAATAACCCTTATATTAAAATTAAGAGGATATCGCCTTAACGTATTAGTAGATTGCGGTGCGATAAGTAGCTATATTTCCCTTATTATAGTAAATCGTCTAAAATTACGTTATAGAAGAAAAGATAAGCTTTATATACTTCTTTTAGTAAAAGAATTACCCTTTAAGTATAATAATAGTAAGATTATGCTAAAGACTAATCCTCTTAAGTATACGATTAAGATTTATTACTTTAAAGATTCCTTTAACGTCTTAGCTATTAGCTATAATATTATATTAAGACTACCCTTTTTATAAAAATATAATCTTAAGATAGATTAGGATAAAGGCCTTTTAAGGTTTAAAGACAATATATTAAATATTCCTCTTTATAGTTTAATAGAGGATAAACCTAAAACAAAACCCTTAAATAATTTAAATATAGTAATACCTAACGATAACTATATAAAGAATAGTAATAATAAAGATAATAAAGCTTCTTATATAGATATAAATATCGTAATAACCGATATCGTAACGAAAGATAATAAGACGACTAGTACGACTAAAGATAATACGATTATAACTAGTATAATGCAAGCGAAAACAACGCTAAACCTTAGTAAAGAAACTAAAAGCCCCGGAGATAATTATAAAGCTACTTATAATTTATTAAAAGAAAATCTATTAAATACCTTAAAGAATATTAAGCAATAATACCTTAAGTAAAAAGATAAAATTAAGAAGAAATAGAATAAGAGAAAGATTAAGAATAAGATATATAAGATTAGCTTATAGTGTTTAAAAGGTACTATTAATTTAAAGCACCCCGAAAAGCGAATGCAATATATAAGACGTTTAGAAGGTACTATTAACTTAAAACACCCCGAGGATCGTTATCTAAAAATACCTAAAAATATACTAAAGAGATATTTCGATATATTTACGCCGCTACTTAAAGATAGATTACTACTACGCGGTAGTTAAGATTACGAAATTAAGTTAAAAGAAAGCTCTAAGCTTAGATTCCGTAAGATATATAACTTAAATAAGAAGCATTTAAAGTTATTAAAAGAATATATCGATAAAAACCTATAAAAAAGTTATATTAAAGAGTCTAAATTAAAATATAGAGCTCTTATATTATTTACTCTAAAGAATAGCAAAGATAAAGAAAAAACGTAACTTTATATTGATTTTAGAGAAATAAATAACGATACGATAAAGGACCGGACTCCGTTACCTCTTATAAGCGAAATAAGAGATAGATTAGCTAATAAGGAGTAGTATACTAAGGTTAACCTTAAATCTATTTATAGCTAAATACGTATTAAAGAAGGGGATAAATATAAAATAGTCTTTAGAATGCGATATAGACTTTACGAATTTTTAGTTATACCTTTAGGATTAACTAATATACCGGCAACCTTTTAAAAGAGAATTAATAGTATATTAAATCCTTATTTAGACCGTTTCTATACGGCTTATTTAGATAATATTATTATTTACTCGGACATGCTAAAACAATACTATAAAGAAGTCGATATAGTGCTAAAAGCATTAAGAAAAGCTAGCTTATATATTTTATTAAAGAAATGCAGCTTTTATATATAAGAAGTAGAATTCTTAAGGTATATAATTACTCCTTTTTATTTAAGGATAGACTTATAAAAGATTTCTATAATTAAAGATTAGCTAATTCTTAAAAATATTAAGGAAATTTAAAGCTTTATAGGATATGTAAATTATTATAGGAAGTTTATATTAGACTTTTCTAAGATAATTATACCGATCTTATTAGTTTTAAAAAAAGCTAAAACGGACTCTTTTAAGTAGAACTTGAAAGTAGACGAGGCTTTTAAAAAGATTAAAGAATTACTTATTAAAGAACCTATATTAAATACCTATAATATAGAGAAGCCGTTAAAATTAAAAACGGATACTTTTAATTTTGCATTAAGCGCGTAGCTAAGCTAGCGTAACGAGAACAATATTTTTATACTAATAGCTTTTTACTTAAAAAAGCTAGCAAGAGTAGAGATTTATTATTCTATTTACGATAAAGAATTCTTAGCTATTATACACGCTTTTAAAGAATTTCGGCATTATATTTTAAGAAATAAATATAAACTTAAGGTTTATATAGACTATAAGAATATTAGTTCTTTTGCCACGACGTAGCAGTTAAATACTAAGTAAATAAGATAGGCTGAATTCCTTTCGGAATTTAATTATAAGATTATTTATAAAAAAGATTTTAAGAATAACTAAGCTAATATAATTAGCCGATAACCGGACCTTAACGATAAAAAAGAGCCCTATAAAGAAACCTTATTATTTCTAAATAATAATAGTAATTTAAAGTTAAAGACGTTATATATACTATTTAACGTATAAGGAGATCTTATTACTTTAGAATTACTTAAGAATTCTTTTAAGAACTTAAATAAGAAAAGATATAAGAATCTTAAGTAAGAGGGAAAAATAGCGTTTTATAAGAATAAGCTATTCCTTACCCTAAAGACTAAGAAAATAGTTATAATAGATTTTTATTCGCACCCGTTATATAGATATTAAGGTATTACGAAAACCTATAATAGAATTAAAAACTATTATAATACCTATAACCTCCGTAAGAAAATCTAAGGGGTTATTAAGTTATGCGAAGTATATAATAAAGGTAAGGCTATATAATATAAGCCTTATAGTAACTTAATTCCTTTAAAAGTTCCTTTAAGACCTTAGGATTTTATAGCCCTAAACTTTATTATAAAACTACTAAAGTCTATAGATCTTATAACTAATATAGAATACGATTTTATTTTAGTTATAGTTAATCGTCTTACGAAGTATAGCTATTTTATTTTAACGTATAAAGTTATAAACGTAGAAAAGTTATCTTATACTTTTATAAGATATATTATAGCTAATTAAGGACTTCTAAGTTCGATTATTTTAGATAAAGATCGGAAATCTATTTCGAATTTCTAGTAAGGCTTAACGCAAGCCTTAAGTATAAAGCATAAATTATCTACTGCTTTTTACCTTATTATAAACGGAATAATAAAACGATTAAATTAAACGCTTAAGCAATATCTTAAAAGCTATATAAATTATTAGTAGGATAATTAGCTTTTTAAATTGCTTATAGCATAGTTAGCGTATAATACCTCTTATTCTAAGCTTATTAAGAATACTCCGGTATTCGCGAATTATAGCTTTATACTTAAAGCCTATAAGTCTTCTTTACTTAAAGAAGTTTTAGCCGAAAAAGCTATATTAAACTCTAAGCAGTTAATAAGCTTATACGGATTTATAAAATCAGAATTAAAATATATTGCTAAGAAGATATCATATTATTACGATAAGAGATAGTCTTTAGAACCTACTTTATCTAAAGGCGATAAAGTATATCTTTTAACGAGGAATCTTAAGATTAATAAACCTAATAAGTCTTTAGATTATAAGAAGATAGGACCTTTTAAAGTTATAGAGAAAATAGGAAAGGTTAATTATAAGTTAAAACTTTTAACTAGTTTACTTATATACCTTATTTTTTATATATCTTTATTAAAGCTAACTTTATAGAATGCTAAGGTAGTAAGAGAGCTAGACTTAAAGAGAGTTAAAGATAGCGAATATATAGTAAAGGCTATACTTACTAAGAAAATAGAAAATTAAGAACACTTTTATTTAGTAAAGTAAAAGGACTATCCTAGTTTAGATAATACCTAAGAACCTATAAAGCACTTAAGAAATACTTTAAGAAAAGTTAAGGATTTTAATCGATAAAACCCTTAAGAAGAAGTGTTAGCTTCTTTAAGCTAGGATTTCTTTACTATCTTAAATAGTAAAAGTAAAAGGAAATCTATATTAGATTTTTTAAGAGAAAGATCTATAAAGATAAAAAGATTAAGATTTTCTTTAAAGAACTCTTAAGGTTACTCTCTTTAAAGTAGGATTTCTTTAAATGTTTAGATAGCTTCTTAAAGGTTAAGAATAACCTAAGAGAAAAGAACGTTTATCTTTTTAAGTTTAAAAAGACCTTAAAGAGGGGAATATATAACGGAAACCTTATTCCGTTAGTAATCTTAAGTACTAAGAAGTACTAATATTTAATAAAGTAGATACCGCTAAATATAAAGGAGTTACTAGTAAAGTAAATACCGCTAGTTATAAGTTATAACTATTAAAGTAAATACTAGTAGTTATAAAGAGAGACGATATAGCTTAACGGTTAAAGATAGTTAGTATCGGCTATAAGCGGTATAAGCTAAACGCGCTAATATTCGGCTTAGGTTCGCTTCGGCTAGTAATAGAATTAGTATTAAAAAGATTAACTAATGCTTTATATAATCGACTAATGCCTTATATAAAGCTAAGGTAAGAGGCCTTCCTTTAAAAAAGGATAGAATCTTATAAAAGGTTTTAA
The DNA here is from genome assembly GCA_027405785.1 of Ophiocordyceps robertsii. Taxonomy (NCBI): domain Eukaryota; kingdom Fungi; phylum Ascomycota; class Sordariomycetes; order Hypocreales; family Ophiocordycipitaceae; genus Ophiocordyceps; species Ophiocordyceps robertsii. Next base: position 21,339 of record JAPEBW010001227.1, on the reverse strand, counting down.
AATAAGGATATTTAGTCTTATAAGCTAGTTATAAGTTATAAAGCGTATATTACTTATAATTAGTAATAAAGATAGCGTAAGCTATTTTTATTAGCTTAAATAGCTATATCCCTTAATCGTCTTATATATAGTAAATATATATACGAAAGTATGCTTATACCTCTTAGTACGCGCGCTTTATCGCCTTATTAGTTTCTAAGTAGTAAGCTAAACTTAGTTTCTTTTAAACCTTAGTTTATTAATAGAATTTCTTTTTAAATTGCTTTATTTAGTTCGTCTCTTAATTTAAGATAATAAACTTTAGTATTTTATAAAAGCAGAAATAAGATTATAAGAACTTAATAGTATATACCGCTACTTTTATTATTAGTATCGCTTTTAAAGTTATTGCCTTTATTAGTCTATCTATTATTACTTAAAGGTTTTAAGAGCCTTTAATCCTTATTAATAGTAAGTTAACTATTAAGTTTATTATTAAGTATATAAATAGCTATATAAAGGGCGGTAATAGTTAAAGGAGCCTTTTTTAAAGCTACCTTTAAATATACCTCTTATTATATAGCCTATAGTTCGTAATAAGCTAGCGTACTATTAATAACTAGCTTAGCTAAAAAAACTCTTAAGCTAATATCGCAAGCGTCCCCTTATGCTTTTAGTATCTTACCGCTATTAAGTTATATATCCGCTAAGTAATTAATACTTAAAGCTCGTTTAGCTTTTTATCCTCCCCCTCCTTAAGGTATTAAGCCTTACTTAGTACTTAAAGCCGGTCTTTAAAGTAAAAGCGCACTTTTATATTAATTATATACTTACTTACTTAAACTTTTTATTGCTATTTTAAAGTAAGCGATTAATCCTTATTCCGCACTACTTAAAATACTACTTAATACGCCTTATCCTTTTATAATATTACTATTTACCGCTTTTATATCTCTTACTTATTAAATACGTAGGCCGGTCGTGCTTATTTCTTAAGTCTATCTTAACTTAAGTTTAAGTTAAGTTTTAGCTAAACTTTACCTTTATTCGCCCCGCCTTAATCTTAAGGTATAGGGTTATCCGCCTTACTTATATAAGCGATTAACCCCACGTTTATTTCCTTTACTTATATTATTATAATAGTGCGATCTTCTTATACTAATTATCGCGGGAGCTTTATATACTTACTGCTAAAAGGGACTTAATATCTTATTAATCGCGCGCTATTTAGGATTATTATACTATATATTTTATTTCCCTTTTATTAAATACCCTTTTTAGCTTATTTTAATTGCGGCGCGATAAAGTATTAAGTATTACTGCTAACCCCTTTAAGCGGTACTTTAATATAAAGTTATATAAGGCGAGCTTTATTACTTATTTACTTTACCTTTCGTTTAACTTTCTCTTTATTATAAAGTACTTTAAATTCTTAAAATTTATTAGTATTATAAACGCTAGCGTATTATATAACTTTACCCCTTAAAAGTCTAAGTATTATATAATTATAAGTAACTCCTTATTATAGATTAAGTAGTTATACTCCGCTATATTAAGTTGTTTTAAGAAGAAGCTTATTAAGTATTATATTTTATCCGGTCTTGCTTATATTAGCATACCGCTTATTACGTATTTAAAGTAGTTTGCATTTAAGTACGTTTCTTTCTTAAAGTCGTATAGCTATAGTACTAGCACGTTATAAAATACCTTTTAAATAAACTTAAACGCGGCTTAATACTTAATAGTTTCTAAAAATATTAAGTTTTTTTTATAAAGGCTATTTAAGCACCGCGAGGCCTTAGTATAAAGTGGGATAAAGATTAAGTAGTAATTTGCTAACTTAAAGAAGCTCCGAACGTCTTTTATATCTCTTAGCGCTTACTATATCCGGATAGCTTAAATCTTCTTTAAGTCGCACCGGACCTTACCTTTAGCTTATATAATAAAACCTAAGTACTTTACTTTTTTCGTTATAAAGTCGTATTTTTATAGGTTTAGTATAAGGCCTACCTTTTATAACTTTTTAAGTACCTTTACTACCTTACTTTAATAATTATAAAGCGACTTTAATAAGTAAATTAAAACGTTATCTATATACGCTATAATAAACTTATAAAAGTAGTTATTTAGTACTAAGTTAATATAGCGTTAAAAGGTAGCCGGCGTTTTTTTAAAGCTAAATAGGTATATTTACTACGTAAATAGTCTTAACTTTGTTTAAAAAGCTATCTTAAACTTATAGCCCTCCGCGATTTTAATCTTATAAAACGCTATAATAATATTAAGTTTCGTAAACTAATATACCTTCGCTAGTATCCTTAGCGTTTTTATAATTAATAATAGCGTATACTAATCTCTTTTTATAATTATATTTTAAGCTTAGTAGTTATAGTAAAAGTATAAGTAGCTATCGGCCTTTTTTATAAATAATACTAATACCGCGGCTAACGAACTGCTTAAGCGGATAAGGTTTGCTTTTAATAGCTCGTTTAAAGTCTTTTAAAGGATAAAAAGTTCTTCTTTTAATATATTATAAAGAGGTACTTAAAGTAGTAGCGGCTTTTTATTATCCTTATTTAAAGTAAGATAAATCTTATAGTTTACGCTTAGTCGGAATAGAGGTTACTTAAGCGCCTTTATTAGTGCGAAAAGGTCTAAATAAGCTTATAGTACTTAGGCTAGGATATAGTCCGCTAAGTTAACTAGCGTCTTTAGCTAAAAGGCCTTCTTTATATCCTTTATTATAATTGCCTTTATATTAAGCGCTTATCGTTACTTTTAGCTATCTTTTTAAGCCTTTTTTATTAACACTTCGCCGCGAAGATAAAGGCGCTTACTAGCTTCGCTTCTTAAATATTCGCAATCTTCGCGGCTTCCTTTAATCTTTAAAGGCTAATTTAAATCCTTACTTTTCCGTACTAGATTTAATCCCCCTTAGCATTATAAACTACCTTATTTTTCTTTATCTACGGTCTCCTTAAAAAATATTATAGCTTAACTTTAATACTATATAGGCGAATATCTATTTTAAGTACTTATTAATCTCTATTTTAAACGCTACGATCTCTTTTATTTAAAGCGTTAGTATATCTTTTAAGAAAAGCTATAGTAGCCTCCTTATCTTATCTAGAAAAAGTCTTTATAGCCTTATCGCTACCCCCTTACTTACTATAATATAGTAGTTATAGCTTATATCTATAAGTACGTTAAGCCCCTTTTTTTTATTAATACTAACCTTAAGTAATACTAAGTTTAGTATAAAGTACTTCTTTATTAACTTTTAAACTATTTACTATTTCTCTTTCTTTTTTAGCGACTAACTTTATGCTAAGGTTCCTCTTTTCTTAAATCGGAATTTACTTTAATTACCTCCTTAGCTATAGCTATTAAAGTGCAAATCCGCTATATACGTTAATTATCTTACTATATAATAACTAGCGCGCAATGTTTTTATATAGTTAGACGGATAAACATTTTATAGTTATAAGCCCGGCTTCCGCGTAGCACTTTGTTTAATTCTTAACGGAGGCATAGGTTTTTTACTATAGTATATATACGGGTTTTTTACTATTAATTAAGGAGCAAATAGGTGTAGAAGAGAGCAGGCTTGTAGCTACGAGTGAGGGGATTATAGAGATGCAAAGGGTGTGTGAAAAGGTGAAGAAATAGGTAAGATGTGTGTGTATAAGGTTAATAGTCTATCTAAGGTAAAGGGGGGACTAAGGCTTCCTTATATAGACAATTCCTAAGCTATAAGTGACTTAAGTGATTTGGAAAAGAGCCCCCTGTCTAGCGTAGTTATGTATAGTAGGCTAATAGCTGTTGTTAGGTTAATATTGTATTTATAAGCCTAGGGATTAATCCCGTAAGAAATATAAGGTGGCGCAGCGACTTAGCACGGATTATGCATATAGTCTCCACACACACCTCTTCCTAATCTGCTTATATCTTGCTTATATGTAGGTGGAATAATATAAGAAAATATGTATAGTATGCAAAATCTTATAGCGGATTTAATTTATATTTCAGCTGATTTATGTTATATGTTATTTATCCTATATTTAGCCTATAGGCTGCGGGAGAGTATATTTTACTCCCTTATACTATCGTATCTCTTATACTAAGTATATCGAGATAAGGAGGCTATTTAAGTATAAATCCGCTATATACTTTAATTATCCTACTATATAATAACTAGCGCGCAATGTTTTTATATAGTTAGACGGATAGACATTTTATATAGCTATAGCTACTTATAAGGTTCTTTCTTTCTTCTTTTTATAAAAGCGGGCGATATACCCCGTTACTTTATAAGCGAAATACTTTTATATATTAAGCCGGCTTTATCCTCCTCCTAGCTAAGTTATAGTATTAATTTTACTTATTAAGGTATCGCTCTTTAAGTTTTTTTAGTCTTAAGTCGCCCCCCTTATTACTTTCTTCCGGCCTTAAAACGGCTACTTAGTTTACTAAACCTTCTTTAGATTTACTGCGATTTACGCTACTTAATTAATATACGCTAAGAAGCTTAAGGTTAAAAAGTCGACTATTATAAGTGCTTCCTTAAAGCGAAGGCCTAAAGCGCTTTTTAAGAACACGATCTATATATTTTATAGCTATAACCCCCCTCCTGCTTTAAAAAGCCTTTACTTAAACTTAAAAAAAAAACGCTATAAACATTTAGTTCTCTCCTTATTTAATCGTATAGATAGCCGCCGCTACTTACGATTAAATATTAATATTAAGGTAAATCGAATTAAGGTACTTAAAGAATTCTTATTAATCGTAACCTTAATCCGCGCTAGTGCTATAGTAAGTCGCTATAGTCTATTATAGCCTTATATCTAAGTAGTTATAGATTAAGTAAAAAACCTCCTTTAAGCTTAAGAAGAAGTCTTAATCGATCTTATACTTTTCTTATATATATTATACTTAAGGCGTAAAGTAGTAATGCTAGCTATTAAATTTCCTTACTACTAAGAGTAGCTTCCGTAAGTCCTTTTTCTTTATTGCTTTTTTCTTTATTGCGGGCATTATAGCCCTTACTATTATATTATAAAGTAGTATTAAACTACTAATTAGTAAGCTAGCCCCTTTTTATATATATATCCTTACTATCTCCTTTAGCTTTTATATTAAGGCCTTAAACTAGCTTATTAGCTATTTAATCTACTACTAGCTTACTTAAACTTAGTAGCTCGTTTTAATAACCTTTACTTATAGTAAGAGAAATGCTTATTTAACCTTTATTTAAATATCGGCCTCTCTTAGCCCTCCTTTTTAAGCCCCTTAAGTATAGCCCCTTTATGCTAAGTAAGCTTTTTATTTATGCTATATTATAGTTAGTAAGTCTTTTCTTAAATTATTTAACCTCGTTTAAAAGGAGATTTAAATATATTAAAGACCTATATATACTTAGTTTAGTAGTATATAGCTAAATAATTATTTATTTAAAGCTAAAGAGAGAAGGGGGAAATCTTTATTTAAGCTATATAGCTTTATACTTTATAAGGGTCGCTTAAGTAGCCCGTACTTAAGTTAAGTTTAAGTCGAACTTAAGCTAAGTTTAAGTAGAGTTTTATGCGACTTTAGCTATATATTAGCCCGACTTTAGGTTATTTACTATAGTATAACTATAGCTCTTCTTACGGCATAGCTTATAATAAAAAGCACCCCTTATATATATATTACTTTTTAACTAGCTAGATACTATTATTATCTTTTAAAGCTCCCTCTTTTTATATTTTTTAATATATTTAAATACTTAGGGGGCCGTATTATAATATAGGTACTTATATTACTAATAAGCTAGTTACTTAAGCTTAAAGACTTTAAAGTTAAAGCCCGTATAGGTAGTAGCTAAGCTATAAGCTCCTTAATAGCTAAGCTAGTAGCTTCTTAGCAGCCGGGCCGGTAGCTAAGCTAAAGGTAGTATATATAGATAGTAGCTAAGTAAGGGCCTTACTATAAGGGTTTATCCCCCGCGCAAGGACTAAGTTAGGCCTAGCTATAAGTATAATAATAAGTATAGTATAATACTTAGTAATTATCCTATAAGTACTTATAGGAAAGTACCCGTAAAACAATATAGCTTTAATACCTAGCCTTAGCAGTTAATATTATGTTTCCGGCTAGCTAGAGTTTAATACTATACTTTATATAAAGTATAGAGTAGAAAATATAAAAGGAGGTGCTTTTACTTTTAAGTAAAGATAAGAGACTAGCTTAATAAATACTTACTTAAGTACCTAAGTACTTTGTATTTATATATACCTTAGTATAGAAAACATATTAAAATACTAGTTATCTTTAAAAAAGGTGCCTTTACTTTTAATAGAGGTAACTAGTTTTTTAATACTTAAGCCTTAATCTATAACGCCTTAAAAAAATCAATATAGACATACCCCTTAGATAAAAGAGTAACTACACCTTAATTAGTAGCGTTTTTTGGTATAAATTAAAGAATCCGAGCTCTTCCTTTTATAGCTATATATCTCCTCCTATTTACAATATACTTAGCTAGTAAGGGCCGCTTATATGCCTATAATAAGTAAAGATACTTAAGAAAAGGTTAAATTTTACTATAAGCTGCCTTAAATAATTTTAGGCGGCGCGCCGCTTAGAATTATTTAAGGTAGCCTATATTGTTATTATTAAGGCGCTCGCGAGGCTTTTTAAGGCGCTTAAAAGTAGTATTATAATAGCCTCTTCGCTCCTTAGCGACTTTTATAGCCGCTTAATAATTAAGGATAATGCTAATAACGACTTAAAGCAAGCTATAGCTACGTTAGCTTTAGTATAAACCTTTATAGCTAATAGCCTTATTAATAAAGACTTTAAGGGTAAGGGTGAAAATAAGGCTATTACTATATATCGTAATTATAATAACGGTAGCTTCTTTTAAGTCTCCCCGTAGCTATCTTAAATATACTGCTAATAGCTCCTTATAGCACTAAACCTTATATTTAACGATCTTTTTTATATGCTAAAAGTAGTCTTTTTCTACCTTTATAAATAGCTTTATATTAATACTAATATTAAGGCTATAAAGCATTAGATAGTTAAGTAAAAGGTCTTAGTATTCTTATAGATCTATATATATAACGAACCTTAAAAAAATATAGTATACTACTTTTAAATAAGTTAATTATTAGTCTTAAAGGTATTCTATTAACTAATTAATTTAATAAAGCGTTTATATACTAAGTTCGTTTACTAGCTAAAGCTAGGATATATTTCTTTAATCGTAAAGTTTAATAAAAAGCTTATGCAATTTAATAGCGCGATCGGCGCCCTTAATAGTATTTATATTCTTACTTTTATCTTAAAGGCTCGTTAAAAAAGGTTTTAATTAAAGAAGAAAAAGATCTTATAAAATATATTAGCGGTAATCTCTTTTAATAGCCTCTTTACTTATATGCTTACTAGTGCTAAAAGCTCTATTTACGACTTATTATTATTATATATTGCTCTTACGAAAAGCCTTACTTTACTTAAAGCTTGTTTTTTCCTTAGCAATATAGGCTTCGGCTTAAAGCGCGGCGTTATTATACTATATAGCAATAAATAATATTATCTTACTAATTAAAGCGAGGTAAGTAAAAAGGTAGAGAATTCTTATAAGATCTTTAATCTATAATATATATAGCTTCGTATAACGGTAAAGTAAGTATTTAATTCTTATAAGCGGAAATAAAAAGTAATTCGATATAGCGTACTTAAATATAGCTTTATTAACTAAGTTAAGCTTATTTATATAGTAATAAGGCTCTTTAAGTTCGTTTAAATAAATAGGAAAGATTATATAAAGAGAAAAAAGAAAAAAGAGGCTTACTTAATAAATTAAGGGTATAAAGCTCTTAATAAAGCTCGCTTATAAGCTAATTTTATTATTAAAGGCTATATAAAGACTAAAATACATAAGTTAAATTACTAATTAGCTATAAGAGACTTACTAGTTTATTCTTACTTAGTAAGAGCATAAGGAAGATATAAAAAGCGAAGAATATAATAAAGACGATAAAGGCAATAAAGGTAATAAAAATAATAAAGATAAAGGCCTTAAGCTAGCTTAAAAAGGTATTAATATAGCTATAAAGTAATAGCCTTAGTTATTAAGTATAACCTATAGCTTAATTATAGCCTTAATACTATAAAAATAACTACTTACTTATATTATACGAATCTATTATAATTATCTTTTTAATCTACGCTTACTTAGCCTTACTTATACTTAGCGAATTTTATATAAGGGGATTTATAAGGTCTTACTTTTACTAAGCTATAACTTTTATTACTAGCTATATACTATACATTATAATAAGCTATATATAATCTTAAATAGCCTTTTTAAGATTCTTTACGCTTTATACCCTTAAAGAGATTATATATTACTTAGCTTAAGCACTTTAAGCTATAAGGTTAGTAAGAAAACTAACGATTTCCTTTATTTATTACCGCTACCGCTTTTTCCCTCTTTTTAAACCCCTTAGCCCTCGATTTAGCGTTAATCTACTTAGCGTTAATAAAAGCCTTAATCTTTAAAAAGTTATTAATAGCGGCGTTAATAAGCTTTTAAAATCTATATTATTAATAAGCTACTAAGACTATAAGTATAGGCGTAATATTTCCTTATAAAAAAGATCGTTAGTATTTTTATTAACCGCTTTATTAAGTACTTAAGATTCTTTTTCCTTATTAGTTAATAAGAATTTTTATTATTATTGCTAATACTAGCCTTAATAAATACCTTATTAAAGCTAGTATTATTATTAGCCTTAAAAATCGTATAGCTAGCTAGCTAGTTATTAATAAATATTTTAGCCTATATATTAAAAGTAATACTATCGCTAACTAAAAGGCCTTACTTAATAACCTAAGTCGCGAGATTAAGAAACTTCGCTAATAACGTCTCCTTATTAGCCTTACTTATTATAAGCCTCCTATTATTAAGGTAATATATAGTGCTTAATAGTTCCTCTACCTTGCGGAATACCCTTTAAAAAAGAAGTAGCTAATAATACTTATTATTAAGTATCTTAAAGCTTTAGCAGTAATAAGGAAATTTATCCTTAAACTTCGAAATAAATAACTTAAATATAGGCTTTATAAAGACCGCCTTATAGCTATTAAGGAGCCTATCGCGGCGGGCTTTAAGCAATAACTTAAGGAACTTTAAGGTTTATAGCTTGCTTTAACGCTAGTAACTCGGCTAACTTATTAAGGGAGGTATCTTTTTAAACGGTCGCAATAGCTTTATTATATAAAGGCGCGAATTCGGGCACGATTATACGAAAAAATATATAGCGGAGCCTCGGGCGGTGAGATATGTAGCCGATAAGGATATAAGACGGTATAAGAGCAGCCCGCACTAAATTTAGGTAGAGCATATCTCTTGTTATGTCTGCCTTATTTTTTTTGAGACGTTATGGATCAGGGCCTTAGGTTGTGGAAGATGCTGGCAGCCGAGAAGATTGGTCAGCGCTACAGACGCCTTGGCCCTCTTGACATCACCAGGCCATGGCAACTTGCGAGGCCGGCCATTCTCGCGTCACAACCGCCCACCACCGGCTCAACACCAGCAATGGAGGCAACCGAACCGCAGGGCGAAAGCAAACCTGTCGCCGTCTTCAAGAGAAGGGGCGCCAAGGGCAAGGCCAACCTGAGAAAGAGGCCAGCGACGCCGCCACCGGCCGACAGCGATAGCGACAGCGACTACTCGTCGTCAGAGGATGAGACAGGTCGGCGCGTGAAGCGACGCAAAAAGGTCTCCGCCATAGTCACTGCCACGTCTCGGCACGGCGCCGGCGGCGAGAAGCATCTGGCATCGACCGTCTTTACCGCCGATCGGGACGCCCCCATAACCAGCGCCAACGACGCCACCAAGCAGAGCAACTGGTACGACGAGGACGCCAAAGGCGCGCTCTCGACGAAAAGCCTACTCGGCTCAACACGATCGCTTCCAACGGATGCACAGCCCGGCGGAACATACAAGGGGCTGGCGAATCGGACTTCCTTTATACAAAAGAACCCAGATGCGCCGCAACGGACCGTGGGGCCCATCAAGGCTCCGACCAACATCCGGACCACTACCGTCACGGATTTTGCTCCAGATGTCTGCAAGGACTACAAGCAGACGGGATTCTGTGGTTTCGGCGACAATTGGTATGTCCTCGCGGCCGAATCGTGCCGCCTTGCCCTCCCCCATCACACCGGTGACGGATGCTGACTTGAGGTGTCCGCAACAGCAAGTTTCTACATAGCAGAGAAGACTACAAGCAAGGCTGGCAGCTCGACAAGGAGTGGGAGAACGTGACCAAAGGCAAAAAGAACCTGGGGGGCACCGTCGTGGCTAGTGCGAGTCGAGACAAGCAAGCAGCAGACGACGACGACGACGAGGCGATGCTCGAGAGCATACCCTTTGTGTGCATCATCTGCAGGGAGGCATACAAGGAGCCGATAGCGACGAGATGTGGACATTACTTTTGCGAATCGTGCGCCCTCAAGAGATTCAGGCGCGACCCGACGTGTGCGGCGTGCGGAGCAGGGACGAACGGAGTTTTCAACACGGCCAAGAGACTCAAGAAGCTATTGGAACGGAAGCGGGAGCGGGCGACAAAAAGGAGACAGGAGGCGCTCGAGGCGGGCGAGGAGGTCAGCGAGGACGAAGATGCCGCGACGTGATGAGACGAGTAGGATGATGCTGACACGACGAGAGGCGGCCAACGATCAATTTCGTCCGACTGCGTGCATGCCGGGTCAGTCAGTATACACGGACGGGGTGTTTACTGTAATATACGCAGGTAGACTCGGCCTTTTCCACAGCGCCATGGGACGCAGTGCCTGCCAAGGTACGGAGACCAAGGAGGTATTCAAGGGCCCGGGTGCTTGGGGCTGCTGGAGACTGGATGACTCCACAGACACGTGAGCCGCCGCCGTACAGGGTGCCTCTGGGTACCGCGCGCCTGTCAAGAGAATCGCCCAGCGCCCAGGCACGGCCAAACATGCCAAGTTCATTCCCTGAGTACTTGTATGTACCACCTCGATAACGCTCGCCAGCAAGCAATGGCTCGCAGATAGGTTAGGTAGTGTGGAAAAAGGAGCTCGATGCAGGTGATGATGGTGTCTAGCTAGCTAGGAAGGAATGTGTGTGCGAGGGGTGGCCTTATATACTTATTAAGCTAACCCCTATAAACGAGGGCTAAGGCTACGCTTAAGGCTCTCGTAGCAAATTAAGTATAGGGCCCTAGCGTACTATATAATACACTCCTCGTATTTATAATAAGTAAGTATCTATAAAAAAAGGTAGCTTTAAAAGATAATAATTATGCTAGTTAATAATAAAAAGGGAGTATATATATATATAAGGGGGTGGCCTTATATTATAAAATCTAAACAGCTATGCCTAAACTTCTTACTTTACTCTTAAAGAGCCTTATAAAACACTATAATAAGAATGCTTAAAGCACGTACTATAAAGGCTTACTTAAGAAGATTTAATAAATATTACTAATTAAACCCCGTTAAGGTTTTTAAGATATAATTATAAAGGCTTAAGAGCTTATTTAAGTATAGTTTATAATATTTTTAATTATAAAAGATATTATAAAAACGACGAAATAATATTTATTAGTATTTTTAAGAGATTTTTAAAGATTTTTACTAAATATCTTAATTATAATTTAGCTTATTTTTAATTATAAAAGTACTTTAAAAATATAAGATAAACTTTACCGCGATTTTTAAAGGATATTTAAAGATATTTAAAGGATTTCCTTAACTATAGTTTATAGTATTTTTAATTAAGCTTATACTTAGTTTATTAAGCGATTTTATAAGGATATTTATAGTTTATTTATATATTAATAATAAGTAGTAAGATAGTATAGTTAAAGATCCTTAAAATTAACTTTAAAATAAAGTATAAAGTAACTAGCTATACTTTAAAGAAAAGATAAGCTTTTTATTCTTTTTAAACCTTTATATATATTTATATATTGTAATTAGTTTATAGTATTAGCTTTAATTAATATTAATTTGTTTATAATACTAGCTTTAATTAGCGGTAATTAGTTTATACTTTCTCCTCTTATTTTTATACTATAAAGTATAGTAAATAGTAATAATTCTTACTTATTTAAATAAAAATCCTTTAAATATTTATTAAGCTAAAAGTAATTATATTATATAATTAAGTACTTATTTTATTAAAAGTTAAATATTAAACGATATGTTTTTTAATAAAAAGCTCTTATTAGCCTTTAAGTTTAACCTTAATAATAAGCACTTTTTTCTTTATACGCTTATAATAAAACTTTAAGATAAATAAGCTATAAAAGCGGAAAAGGCCACGGCTTATTAAGTATATTAGTTTAATAATCTCCTTTATCCTTTTTTAGGTATTATATTATAATAGTTTATAAAGCTAAATAAGATATAAAATAAGTCTTGCTTAGCTAAGCTAAGATTGCCACCTTTTAAAAAGTAATCTGCTTTTCAAATACTAATAAAAAATAAACTATAAAATAATAAAACTTATATAACTAAGTAAACTAAATTTAATATTACTTAAATAAATTAAATATCCTTTAAATAAAAGAAATAAGGATAAGCTAACTTTAAAACTTTTTAACTCTTAACTTAATAAATACCTTTTAAATTAACCTTATAATAAAGCTACTTTTTCTTTAAAATAATAAGCTTAAAGGATATTTATACTATATACTACTAATAAAGTTTAATTTATAAGCTTTAATTAAAAATCCGCTTTAAAAGATATTTAATAGTTTTTTTAGTTTAATATTACTATTTAGCCTTATTTACTATAGCCGCGCTAATTTAAGCGTTTTTAAGACTTTTTATTAATAAAAATAAGCCTTTTACGCTTAAGGCCTTATAGTAAATAGGATTTTAAGATATATATAAAATAAAAAGTTAAGTACTTAATAAAAGTATTAAGACTAAGACTTTAACTAATAAGTAATAAAAATATAGTAAGCAATACTTTTTATAGGTTAAACTTATTTATACTTCGTATATAAATACTAAAAATAAGTATAGCTTTAAGCCTTTTTATTACGGAAGCTTTATCGTTTTTATATTATAAGTAGTAAGGCGTAATTTATCTAATTTAAATTTACTAGCTAGAAAGAGAAAAGAAGACTTAGTACTAATTATTAAACTAAATAAAGTAAAGGTATTTTATTATATAGATTTCTTAGGTTAAAACTAGTTAAAAAAAAAGGAAAGAAGTTAAAGGAAAAAGGAGGAAGGACCTCCTTTTATACCTTTTTAAGGCTATTAAAAGGCTTTTCTTTTATATACTTTTATATGCTTTTATATACTAATTAATAACTTATACCTTATATAACTTATAAAGTTACTAAATACTACGCCTTATAGTACGAGGATAAAGTAATAAGGCGCGGACTAATTACTGCTAGTTAAGGCTAGTACTATAAACTAATTACTACTAGTTAAGGCCGGTACTATAAACCAATTACTACTAGTTAAGCCGGTATAATAAACTAATTACTATATATAAACGTATATAAGGGTTTAAAAATAATAAAAAGCTTATCTATTCTTAAACGTATAGCTAACTACTTTATACTTAGTTCTTTAAGCTAATTCTAAGGATTTTTAACTATATTATCTATAGTATATAGATAAACTATAAGTATCCTTATAAAATCGCTTAATAAACTAAATATAAGCCCGGTTAAAAATACTATAAACTATAGTTAAGGAAATCCCTTAAATATCCTTAAATATCCCTTAAGAATCGCGGTAAGGTTTATCTTATATCTTTTAAGGTGCTTTTATAGTTAAAAACGGGTTAAACTATAGTTAAAATATCCCGCGGAAATCCTTAGATATCCTTTAAAAATACTAGCGGAATCCGCTTAATAGTTTTTACGGTATCTCTTATAGTTAAAGATATTATAAACTATAGTTAAGTAAGCTCTTAACTCTTTATAGTTATATCTTAAAAACCTTAGCGGGGTCCGACCGGTAATATTTATTATATGTCTTTAAGCGAGCCTTAATAGTACGTGCTTTAAGCGTTCTTATCGCGGGGTTTTATAAAGCTCCTTAAGAGTAAAGTAAGGAGTCCGGGCATAGCTATTTAAATTCCGTAATAACTCTCTTAAGTAAAAAAAAAAAGCTAATATCTTTATTAGTTTAAAGTAAGAATAAAGTTAAAAGGGCGCTAAGTAATAGCTTTATAATAGCGTCTTTACGCTATATTAATAGTACGCTATCTTTATCTTATTAATAGTTTTTTCGGCTTATTTAGCTAATAGTAGCTAGATAGCTTAAAATAATTTATAGGCCGCTTTTATTATAAATCCTTACTTTTTATTTAGTTATATATCTTTATCTTTATTTAAGCGATTAGCGCGTTTAGCTAAAACTTATAGTAAATATTTTTAACTCTCTTTTAAAGCGAGCGTTTAAGCACTTATTAAGTAGTAAGAAGTCTTCGTATTAAAGAATGCTTAAATTTCTTAGCGGGATACGTTATAAAAAACTAGCTTTATTTAAGCCTTATTTTATATTATTATATTACTTACCTTTTTACGTCGTTTTTTTAATCCTTAGCTAAATTTCTTCTATTACTTACTAGCTTTATAAGCCGCTTATAAGCGAGATATTATATTTAACTTACCACTACTATTATAATTATCCCTTACTTTTTATTACTAGGCTTTCTAACTTATTATTCGTTTTATATAGCGCTATTACCTATACCTTTCCGCCGACTAACGTATGTTTAGTTATTAAGAAGGTATTAAAGTAAGGGTAAGTTATCTTATTAATATTAACGGGTATAGTTAATACTAAGGTATCGAACGTCTATATTCCCGCTTAAAAGCAGGTAATAAGGTCCTTAATAGCCTTAATACGTAACTCCCCGCTCTTAAAGTTTTAAACGTACTTAATAGTCTTTAAAAACCTCTTTATAAAAAGGGCCTTAAAAGTAAAAATATAAAGCGCGTAGTCGGTGCGGTTAATAAAGCGGATATTAAAGCTTAAGAACTTTTTTATTTAAGTTAAAGTTAAGTCGCGCTTAAACTCTTTATAGGCTTATAAGTAAAACTTAGTATAGTTTATAGCTAAGCAGAAACTCCTAATTATTATAATCTTATCGTTAAAGTTTAGGCTTATAAAGCTAGGCTTATTAAGGATCGTATTAATTACTATTAGCGGCTTTTATAAAATTAGGTAGCGGAATATATTATAAGGCTAGTTATCGCTATCTCCTTTAATTAAAGAAAGACGGTAGATAGACTATAATAAGACGCTTATACGCTTTTATATAGCTAAGCTAAGCATAGCGGTAAGTAGAAAAAGCATTTGCTAAGTAAGACTAAATAAGTCCTTAAAGCTTTTAGCGGCTATAAGCTAAGAAAGGAATTTTATAGTATAAGCTAGACCGCGTATAAAGCAAGATAGGGTTTAAGCTATAATAGCTTAAGACGCCGCTATAAACCTAGCAATAAACTAATTAAGCTAAGCCTTATATATATAGTTAAGGATAGCGCGGATATTATTTTAGTCGTTTAGCTAAAGTAAGTTTCCGCTAGCTATAGCGGCTACTATAAATCTTAAGATTATAGCGAGGTTAGCTAACTTAAAGGCGTTAAGTATTAGCTAGTTATTTTACTAATAAAGATTTCTAGCTATACCTTAAAAATATATAAGCGGCGGGGGCTTTTAAATAGTAAAAGCTAGGCGGGAGGTATAGCTAAGTTACCGCAAAACCGGCTATTAAGACTACGCTATAGCATAAGGCTAAGAGGCAAATCGTTTAAGTTAAGTATTTAAAGAGGGTAATATAAGCTATTCTTTATAGTGCTATAGTTTAGGTTAAATCCGTTAGCTTAAGCGCGGCTATAAAAAGCGGCGTAGGTTTATATAAAAGCTTAAACCTAGAGGTTTTAACTTTTATTAAGGGACTTAAGGCTATAAAGGATAGCCGCCTCGTTTTTATAAAGCTTAAGCGCTTACTTATATTCTTTATATTAAAGATATAAGGGCTTATAAGAAAGCGGGCTAAAAAAGTAATTATAAAATAGCTAGTCTTAGCTATAAAAGACGTTAAACAATAAAAGGAATTAAAATAAAAGTATAAGGATTATAAGCTTAAGGTAAAGAAAGTTATATATATAGGAGTAAGTAAAGTATAGCGGGCTATAGCTAGCGGTTAAGAGAAATATAATTATAAAAAGAAAAAAAGAAAAGAAAGAGGGTAAGTAGCGGAGAGAATTTAAATAAGTATACTATAAGGCTAAAAAGGCCTTATTACTTAAAGTAAATAGCGGTATATTATTATTAAAATAACTTATTACCTTAAGTATAGTAAGTTATAGTTTTTCGTAACTTATAGTAGCCTTTAAGTCTTATACTTAAGCTTAACCGCTTAATTCGTTTAATTAAAAAGTTTTATATTAAGTTATAAAGGCTACGTATTATGCTCTTATTTAAACTACTTAAGTAGCTAACTCCTTTTATGCTTTTTTAAAGGCTTTTATAATTTTTAGCGAGAAGACCGCCTTTTTATTTACTTATAAGTTATAGCTACTTAGCTAGCCTTTTTAAGCTATAAAGAACTCTTTTTTTTAGCTTTCCGCCGCCTTTTTTTATTATATAGCTTTATAAGATTCGTTTTACTTTTTACTTATTTAAGTAAGGTATTCTTTTATCTTAAACTAAGCCTAAGTATATAGCTAGCTCGTCCGCTAAGCGTAGTTATACTATTAAAATAACTAAATAGATATTAAAGAACCTTTTTATATTTAGCTAGTATATAAGCTATCTTACTTTAGTAGTAACTTTAAACAGCTTAGTACGTCTTTGTTAAAGCTTTACCGGTTTACTATTTATAATATAATAGCTCTTACTAAGCTATAACTAGACTTAATCGCTAGGCTTAAATTTTAATAAGCGGTATTTCTTATTATATTTATTTTTTATAGCGGCTTAAGTATAAGCGATAGCTAACTTAGCTTTTTCTTATAAGACATTTTAGTTATATAAGTATAAGTAATTACTAAAAAACTAAAAGCCGTTATTTATTCTTATCCTTATAATAAGCTTATTAAAGGCCGTGTAAATTACTAAGGAGAAGGAGTTATTAAGGCTAAACTAAAAAGCGATTAGCGTATTAGTTTAACGTAAGTTTAAGAAATTAGCGGTAAAAAAGCATAGCGCGATTTTTACGGTTTAGTTTCGCCTTTTTAATAAGCTATTAGTTTAAAAGTACTAAGCGGTAGATATAAAAAGCTTTAATTTAAAAGCTTATTATAAGGTTTGCTAAAATACTAAGGTAAACTTTATATCTTAGTTAAAGATTATCTCTTTTAAAATCCCTTAATTAGCATAAAGTAGCTTAATATATAACGCTTATACTTAGTCTTTTACTATAAACTAGTTATTAGTTAAGATAAGGAGATATATTTTTAAGAATTTATTAATTATAGTTAGTAAGGTATTAAAAAAGTTCTTTATAAGATCTTTTTATAAGGATTACTTAGCTTAAACTATTAAAAGCCTAGTAATAAAGTCTATTACTATTATATAGTATAAAACTAGCGGGCCTTAAATCGGGATAAGCTACTTTAATATCTTACCTTAATTAGTTTAGTTATAATAATAAGTATCGTAGCTATTTATAACCTTATTTACGTATTTACTAAGCTATAAGATTAAGAAGCTCTAAAATAAATCTTACTATATATAAGTATACCCGGTATAAAAATATTAAGTATAAGCGTCTTTAATAATCTTCTTAGCGTAAGTTTTAAGGATATATAGTCTTTAGCGTTTATTGTTCTTTATAAAGTATAGTAACCTTTATAACTAAAGAAATAAGAGTTTAAAGATACTATCTTTATCGCCGAGCTACGTTATAATTTTTACTTATTATATATCCTCCGTATATCTATTAATTATTTTTTAGCGGAGCGGTAATTTAATTAATACTTTTATATAAAGAAATACGTAGTTTATTATCTTATCTTTTTAAATACGTTTTAATTCCCTTTTTTAGTTAAAGGATACTAGCTTATTATCTTAGTATAGTAAACGTAAAAGCGCGTCTAGTATAACGTTTTTAACGCTTAAGATATAGTATACCTTAAGCGGGAATTAGCTTAAGTATTAAGATATAAGGACTAGCCTATCGTTAAATTTTATATTAATAAAAAATAAGGATTTTTAGTATGCGATTTTATAAGTACTTTAATAGTTAGTAAAGATAACTACTTATAGCGTTTTTATAGATAGTACTATAATATATAACTTATATACTACTTATATTAAACTAGCTACTTTAAGTTTTATAGGCTAGTATTAAGGTTCTTTACCTTAAAAAGCGCGGCTTAAGTAAATAATAAGCTAGACCTTAGTTTAAGCTAGTAGCGTCTTTTTATCTTATTCCGTGCCTTCTTTTAAGTAAAAAGCTATAGCCGCTACTTTATATTTTTAAGATATATCGATTTAGATAAATAGTTATTAAGCGGGGTTAAAGTAGTAAATCGTTTAAAGCTTAGTAGGTTTTTTAGTTAAAATCGCGAAGGCCTCTTCTTTTTTTAAAGTAGGCTAAAAAGCGGCTTTCGCGGTATATTAAGCTTATTCTTAGCCCCTTAAAAGGACTCCTTCTTCTTATCTTACTTAAAGTAGCTTTATTTTTTATTTTTATAAGACGTTTACTTTCTTAGTAAAATATAAGACTATATAGCGTAGCTACCTAGTAAAGCTAATATATTTTTTAAGCTATTAAAGGTTCTTTAAGAGCGCGATATTCTTTAAGGCTCGCACGCGTTTATCTATATTTATTAAGCTAATAGCGTTTACCTTAAATCTAAGGAGCTATATAGATAAATACGCTAAGAAGGACTTTAGTCCGGATAAGGTAATATTATAGTTATAAAAAGCGCGGAATATAGCCTTTAAATATTAAAGGTATTCTTTAGTTATATTAAAGTAAATAATAATATTATCGATATAAGCCGCCGCGTATTCTTAATATCTATAAAAGACGTTATTAATAAACCTTTAAACGTATGCTAAAGAGTTCTTAAAGCCTATAAGTATTATTAATAATCCTTTTAGCCCGCGATAGCTTATAACTATAAACCTTTCTTAATAATCTTAGTAAACTAAGAACTAATAAAAAAACGATTATATATTTACTATATTAATAAACTTCTTTCCTTAAAGACGTTTTATTATATCGCTTTAAAGGGGCATAAAGTAAGCGTTTAAGGTAATAACGGTATTAATCCCTTATAAGTCTACGATTACTTATCCCTTTTACTTTCCGTTTACTATCTTTTATACTATAAATACTAGTACTGCGAACGGGGTTAGCTTATAAACTTATTTTAATCGGCCTTATACGGTTAGCTAGCTAAATATTATATTTACTACCTTCTTATCTATATCGCTTAATAAATATAATCTTAATATAATTTATTAGTATTGCTATCCTTTTATTAAAAGAATATATATATATTTAGATTTATTTATATATACTAATCTCTTATCTTTTTAAAGGCAGGGAAACGATTAAAGGATATCTTAAACTTTTAATATATATTTTAGGTCTTTAATATAAATCCGGACGCCCTTATTAGTAGTAAGTTTAAGTAAGTCCTTAATTTAGCTAATTTTAAGTTTATAGTTTGCTATAAGATCTTTTTATAAGAAGCCCTTAGCGGGGTTTATTTTATTTAGATTTTCTATAAAGGCTTCCGCTAAGAGAGTAATAGCGTCGACCTCCTTATATAGCTAAAACTACTTATTAAAGTCTATAATTATCCTTACCTTTTAGCTTTAGTAAAGTATTACTAGCTCCTTAAAATAATTTATCGCTATAAAGCTTTTATAATCTTATATTATTATTTAGGTAAGGTTAAAGGTATCGCGGAAAAAGATTTTATTACGCCTTAACGGCGGCGCCCGGACCTATATAAGTAAGGCGTAGCTAAAACTAGCTAAAATCGTTATAATAACTAAGTAGATTACCTATTTATATATCGCTAGTCTTAGCTAAACTATCTTAACTTTAGGTTTAATCCTTCTATAGGCCGTAATTTATAAGACTAATATTAAGTTAATAAGGTTTTTTTAATAAAAAACTAAAAAGTCTTAGCTAAGTAATATATTAGCCGCTAAGCGTTTTACTATCTAATTACTAATCCTTCTTTTTATATTTATAAGGCTACTATTTAGCCTTCTTAGTATATATATAGTAAATTCTACTTATTTAATAGTAGCTATCTTTCTTACTTCTTAAATAAGAATTCGTTAAAAAGAGTTTATAGTTATATCTTAAAAGGTCTTTACTAAGTCGGCTTAGATAAGGCTTTAGTTTACCTTAGTATTTATATAAGCTTTAATGCTTATCGTAAGCCCTTCTTTTTTATAAACTAATAGGCGTATAT
Organism: Ophiocordyceps robertsii; assembly: GCA_027405785.1. Lineage (NCBI taxonomy): Eukaryota > Fungi > Ascomycota > Sordariomycetes > Hypocreales > Ophiocordycipitaceae > Ophiocordyceps > Ophiocordyceps robertsii. The sequence continues at coordinate 907 of JAPEBW010001227.1, read as the reverse complement.
AGGTAAATTATAATAGCTTATTAAGGTTTAACGGCTAAACGTTAAAGGAAGCCTTAACTATTTAAACGCTTTATAGCTTTTAAATAACTACTTATTATACTAAGCTACGTCTTTATATAGTAACGTCTTAGTTAAGGTTAAGGGGGTATTTATCTTTAACGTATTAGTAAAGCTTATTCTTTAAAGGGAATACTTTACCGTAAAATCTATATACTTTATCGGCCTTTTATACTAAGTCTACTATAATATAGATTGCGGTTTCCTTTAAGCTTTTATCGGTATTTAACTAAGCTCTTTTTATATTATACTCTTTATCCTTTAAATAGTTATTAGTCTTTACTATAGTTTCTTTTTTAATTGCGGGGTATACCCGCTTTAGCTTTAGCGTTAGCAAGCGTATAGGCTTAAAGGTTTTTTCTCTTTTAAGCCGGAGGACCTTAGCTCGTATTCTTAGCTATTTAAGCGGATTTCTCCCTAAACTTAGTAAGCGCTATAAGGCCTATAATATATCCGCCTTTATTAAGCGGTATAAAAACGTAACCCTTAGCCTTAATAAGCCCTTAATAAATAGCTAGGGCGTCTTAAACTATTCTTTAAGTATATATAAAGTATAGCTAATCGGCCCTCGCTTTTTTATAAGTTAGACTTATTTCTTTTACGCTAGTAAGTGCTTTTAAAATCCTTAAGTATATTTAACTTATAGCTAAGGAAGAATTTTCTTATATTTATTAATTTATTTATTAATATCCTTATTTCTGTAAGAGAGTGATTTTACTACTTTAATAAATCAGCTATTTAATCCTTACCTGATTAGCTATGCATAGGGGGGTGTATAAATTATATAAAAACCCGCATTAAATAGCCTAGCCTCGGCTCGTCATTTTCCAGGTCCTTACGTCCTCATACG
>JAPEBW010001226.1:0-28214 GCA_027405785.1 Ophiocordyceps robertsii | reverse complement strand
AAGGCCCTTTCTCCCCCAAGACGCTCACTCACCTCTCGACTCGCTCGCCCCTCACGATTCGTCGACTTGAGGCATTTACACGCCCGCAAGGTACGCTTTCCTACAACACTTTACACTTTGGGTCAGTATCCCGCGCTAAACCTAGCAGGGTGCTCGACGTCCTCTCTGCCTCTTGTTTCGCCGAGACAATTGCCCGCTCAAAGCGCCGAGGTCGACGCCGCCACGCTTTCGCACGCGAGCATCTATCCATGCTCCCAGACTGCACGTGCCTGCTCGACGAGTCCCTGCCCATGCCTTCTGCTCTGGCCCCCGGCTGATGCTGTTCAAGCGAGGAATCAACGAGGGGGGGGGGTGACAGGACACGGAACTCAGCCCTGCCAAGTCCATTGACGAGAGGAGATCCGAGGATCAGCACTGTCTCGGCCCCCTTTCCGCCCATCTTACATACATCTCAAGATGCCGCGCCCGACGGCATTCCCGAGACCCAGCCGTGACTCTCTCTCTCCCCACGGCGCATCACGAGATCGCCAGGTCGAGGCACCTCGACAACTCACATTGCATCAGCCAGCAGCTGCTGTGGACCCTCCGAGTTGCCTGAACGGGGAGATAAGACCCCGGCCCCCTAATCCTGCACTCCGCATTCTGCGACCCTGTTGACGGTCCTCGGATGGATCTAGGCCTAAATCATACGCACGCATGCCATGCACACTCCAACTACACCTCCAGCATAAGCGCGCCAGGATGACCAGCCGGGCGAATCACTCTGCCTCGCTGCCATCCTGTCCATGGGTCTTCCTCTTTTAGCGGCAACCAACTCGGCTGCATAGAGACTTGGGGGACTGCACAGACTTGGTCGTCTGCATGGACGCGGCCATGTCATTCGCACGGTCACGTTGGAACTCTGGCTGCTTGAAGAGGCAACTTCGCGCCGGCCGGGCACATACCGCCACAGCACAGGGCCTTCGGTCATCCTGTCAATAACTGAGGCTGCTCGAGACATGAGCCCTGTGTGGCCCGCGAGTGGCACAAGTGGCACGCCGCCTCGCTTGCTCTTCCCACCGTCTTGATAGTATGAGTGCACCTAATGATACTGGGCGTCATTGCCTCTTTTTACCCGGTCCTCGGTTCCCTGTTGCCGCAACAACCTCCCCAACATCCTGGATCCCTTGCCCCTCAAAGACTCCGTTGTGGTTGCTACTTCTTGGCAAAGGGGGCAATCGGGGATACCCCCAGCATGGGTGCAATCGACGGACGAGGCGCGCTTGGGTCCCGTCATTAGCGCTAGACGGCCGACAAGGCACCTGTCCTGAGCCCGTCTTCAAGTTCTCTTGCTCACCACCCCCAGGAGTCCAGCTACCCCCCACAAAGCGAGCAAGATTAGGAAGGCGAAGATTAGGCGACTTGGACGTTACATGACCCTCCCCAATTTAGCGGCGAGCTGAGATGGCGCACATCCGTCACTTTCCAAAGTCTCACGGCCATTCGGCCGAATGACCGCCTCCCGGGAGCACGCCGCCTCCCAGTGCTCCTCCGACTCGGCGGCCGACTTCGCTGCCGACACTCCCGACATGACCCTGAACGCCAGGTTTCCTCACGCCCAACGCGACCACGCCGGATGCGGATTGGCCGGCGTCGCAGGTCATGGACACAGTTGGAAAGCTTAGTCTGTAGCCTGTTGTTGGTGGCTTATATGGCAGGCATGCCAACCTCGTCACCCTCTCCCCTCTCGTGAGGAGGGGGCGAGGGAGAGAAGTGGGTGAGGGAGGCGGAGAGAAAGAGGGCGCGATATGGAATTGAAAAGGGTGGGGAGGCGGGTGGAGGGATTCACGAGTTCACCTCCAGACGCTCCCAGGTCCGCCCAGTCCGATACGCCAGAGATAACCCCATGAATGGGTGGGCAGTCTGGGGTATCCTTGATTACTCGCCCTTGAACGGGAACCATCTCACAAAGCTCACGACTCACGACTGGGCTAGTGTCCTGGCCGGCATGGCTGCACCTCTACCAAGCCGGAAGCTGGGAGAGGAGCGCCATCTCACCTTCCTACCGGTCAACTAGGAAGAGAGGAGAAGGGTCCCCCATGACCAGCCGGTGCCTTGGTTTCCCGGACTTCCAATATCGCACCCTCTCTCCGAGCAGGTGCAACGCGCCAGTCCCCGAAGCCTTTGCCGCTCTTCCTCTGGACGCGATGGCCGCCCCTCCTCTTGGTCCCCTGCCCCCCCCCCCCCCCTGGAGTAGTTGCACCACCACCACGGTGTCCTTGCGCTCGCTCGAGAAGGGGGCTCCCAATGTTCAAAATCACGATGAAGGTTTGCGATGCGAACTAGAATCTATACAGAAGTTGCGAAACTCGAGCCGAGCCACCGGGCACCCCCCTGTCAGTCATTCACTCAACTGGGCACTCCCAACTGCTGCATCGCCGGCTGCTTCAAACCTCGCTCTGTTTGCCACTTTCTCGCGTACAATCATGGCAATATGTCTTCGCCTTCGTGCTCCCAGCCTTTTCAGAGCTGCCACTTATGGAAGGTGACGATGCTAAAGGATCATTATCTGTTCGAGGCATTGGGGAGGGGAGCGAAGGGTCTTTCAATTCCCACGCTCTCTTTTCCGCCCGCTCTCTGCGCATTTCACCCCCCCTTCCCTCTTTTGAGCGGCGTCCTCTCGCGAGTATAAATACTGGAAGATGGCCTTCACTTTGAGAAGCGTCTAGCCGATCAACAGACAAGCACTCTTCAGCCCTCTTCCCAAGGTCCCCTCTTCCCTTCGATACTTTATCTCAGGCTACGCCCCAGGAGCTGCACACAAAGTCAACAGCGGCCACACAATCAACGGTGCCAACAACAAGCTCAAGATGAAGCTGTCCGTCATTCTCGCCATTTTGCCCGCGGTGCTGGCTGCCCCCGCAGCCAAGCGTGATGAGCTTGCCCCCCTTTTGATCCCTCGCGGATCCAAGCAGCTCGTTGCGAACAAGTACATTGTCAAGTTCAAGGACACCATCTCTATTGCAGCCGTCGACGAGACCGTCAACGCTCTTTCCAAGAAGGCCGACCACGTCTACACCAACACCTTCCGTGGCTTCGCCGGCCAGCTCAGCGCCAAGGATGTCCAGGCTCTCCGGGAGCGGCCCGATGTTAGTTGCCGCCCCTTGCCCACCCATCAGGCGATGGCATTATTCCTGACACGCGCCTGATCTAGGTCGACTACGTTGAGCAAGACGCCATTTTCACCATCAACGCCCAGACGGAGCAACCCGGCGCCCCGTGGGGCCTGGGCCGCATCTCCCACCGCGAGCCTGGGAGCACCACCTATGTCTACGACAGCAGCGCCGGTCAAGGCACCTGCGCCTACGTCATTGACACCGGTGTCGAGGCTACTCACCGGGTACGTTTGACCACCTCTCTGACGTTGCCCAGGCCGGTTGTCCGGCCAAAGGGGCGTGAGGCAAAGGGACGCGGCGGCTGATTGGTGGCGATGCAGGAGTTCGAGGGCCGCGCCACCATGGTTCGCAGCTTCATCGCTGGCCAGAACACGGATGGCCACGGTCACGGCACGCACTGCGCGGGCACCATTGGGTCCAAGTCGTACGGCGTGGCCAAGAAGACCAAGATTTACGGCGTCAAGGTGCTCAGCAACCAGGGCAGCGGAGCCGTGTCGGGCATCATTGCCGGCATGGACTTTGCCGTCCAAGACTCGCGCAAGCGCAGCTGCCCCAAGGGCGTCGTGGCTAACATGAGTCTGGGCGGCGGCTTCTCTGCGGCCATCAACAACGCGGCGGCGTCGATGATCCAGTCGGGCGTCTTCCTAGCCGTTGCCGCCGGCAATGACAACACGGACGCGGCCGGCTTCTCTCCCGCGTCGGAGCCGACGGTCTGCACCGTTGGCGCCTCGACGTCCTCTGATCAAAAGTCGTCATTTTCCAACTACGGCGAGGTGGTTGACATTTTTGCTCCCGGCAGCGATATTCTTTCCACCTGGATCGGCGGGCGCACGGTATGATGGCAGCCCCCCTGGTGCTTGTTTCCCTCAGCCCCTTTTGCCTTTAGAAAAGGGTGTCTGTGGGCCATTCGTGACTGACGAATTTCACTCTTATAGAACACCATCTCGGGCACGTCCATGGCCACTCCCCACATTGCCGGCCTGGGCGCTTATCTCGCCGGCCTCGAGGGGTTCAGCGACCCCCAGGCCCTATGCCGCCGCATCCAGGAGCTCGCGACCCCCGACGTGCTCTCGGGAATCCCTGACGGCACCGTCAACAAGCTCGCCTTTAACGGCGCGTCCAACTAACGGCTCGTCAGACGAGTGACGGGAAGGGTCCTCTGATGGATGATGATGTTTGTATGAGGTTACAGGCAATGAAGGCACTCACTGCATGATGTTACATATCGCATATATAACGGCCGCAGTATCTATGATGTGATGTGAGAGCACCAAAAAAAAACAGACCAGGGGGGGTTCGATGTGGCAATCGAGACGCTTGTTCCCGACGACTTGTCTGTTGCTGCCGAGATGTGATTTGTGTTCTGTCACTATGTCGGTGGAGTTTCTCTCGTCTATCGATTCCGCAATGGGATAGACAGATGACTCGTCACCGTCATTTAGCTTGATGCATGCGACGATGGGAGGAAAGCCGAGGCACTTGCAGTGCCCCTGAGTGGATGATGTCGTCGACGCTGACAAAGACGAAAAGAGGGGACGAGGAGGCCGCTTCTTCCCCATATCTCAGGCTCTTTTGCGCGTTCCCACATGCACACACACATGCTCTCTATTCACACTGCTTGAGTGGGCGAGGGAACCGAGTATCACGCAGCAAAGGAAAGACCGATTGCCGTCGCCAAAATGGGCGTCCATCACATCGTCATGTTCTCCTTCAAGGCCGACACCAGCCCCGAGGCCATCCAGGGCGTGCGTGTGACCCTCCTGTCTCCATCTGGCGGACATGTCGCACATACCTGATGACTGGCACGACTGACGGCGCCCATGGGCGAGAGAGACAGTTGTGCGACGAAATGGCGGGCCTCGCAAAGGCGTGCGTGCACCCGTCGACGGCCAAGCCCTACATCAAGTCGATGACTGGCGGCAAGGACATTTCGATAGAGGGATTGCAGGTACGTAACGGATGACACTGGCTGAGAAGAAATGAGAGACGCGTCTTACTGAACCGGGGGGGGGACGCCAGAACGGCATGACGCATGCGTTTGTCGTCGAGTTTGAGTCGGTGGCGGACCGCGACTTCTACGTCAAGGGCGACACGGCGCACCGGGCGTTTGTGGAAAAGTACGTGACGTCCGAGGGGGCCATTGTGGCAAAGGCCTTGGTCGTCGATTTTGTGCCTGGCGAGCTGTAGGGGAATGGTGGCGGCGAGCTGTGGACACGGCTGTCATGACACGTTTTTAAATCGAGACCTGCTGATGATGGCTTGCTCAATGCTGCCCTGCCTGCCTTGCCCGCACGTGCGTACAGTCCTCTCTGCACAGTACAAATGCTGTACATGCACGTGACACTGCCCCTTCAGGGGGGAAGCTCAGCTGCTCAAGCTCGCTCAGCTGCCTACCTAGGTATGTACCTAAGCAAGCTTCAATCCCGTCCCCTCAACGCCGGAAACGTCACCGCCACCACCACCACCACCGCCACCCCCAGGGCATCCCCCTCTCCTGCGCCAATCCCGAGAGAGTGAGAGAGTCTCTCCTCCTCCCGCCCTTCCGAAATGGCCTCTCGCCTGGCCCCCATTCCGTGGCGCCCGGCCGTCCCCATCCGCCGCCTCCTCTCCAGCAGACCCTCCCCTTCTCGCCTCCCTCGTCGTCTGTATTCATCCGAACCGCCTCGTCCCGACGGCACTGGAGGCTCAGGTAGCAACGCCAAGAGCAGCAACAGAATCAAGTTTTGGCCCTTTGTGGGAATCATTGCGTTGGGATCCGCTGGCTACGTCGCACTCGTTAACCGTCGAAAGGGTAAGCAACGCTCCCTCAAGAGATCCCTCGCCGCCGCTCCTCGAAAACAACTCGTCCGCCACCAATCAACACTCAGGCACAAGCACGATCAAGCTCGAGCATTGCGTTGACCGGCTTGACTTCTCTCGTCGCGCAGAAATGCCTCCCGCAACAGACACCCCCTCGCTTCCGGCCCCCTCCAAGCCCACGCCCGCCTTTTCGCCCGATGACGTGACCGTCGTCTTCGTCCTCGGCGGGCCCGGCGCCGGCAAGGGGACCCAGTGCGCCCGCCTCGTTGAACAGCACGGCTTCACCCACCTCTCGGCCGGCGACCTGCTGCGTGCCGAGCAGGAGCGCCCGGGCTCGCAGTTTGGCGACCTCATCCGCAACTACATCAAGGATGGCCTCATTGTCCCCATGGAGGTGACAGTCCAGCTGCTCGAAAACGCAATGACCGACGCCATGCGCAATAAGCCCGCCGCCGCCGCCAACAAGGGCCGCTTCCTCATCGACGGCTTCCCCCGTAAGATGGACCAGGCACGCCGCTTCGAGGAGGCCGTCTGCCCCGCAAAGCTCGTCCTCTTCTACGACTGCAACGAGCGTGTCATGCAGGAGCGCCTGCTCGAGCGCGGCAAGACGAGCGGCCGCGCCGACGACAACGCCGAGAGCATTCGCAAGCGCTTCCGCACCTTCGTCGAGACCAGCATGCCCGTCGTCGACTACTACGACAAGCAGGGCAGGGTGGTCAAGATTGACGCCACTGTCGCCCCGGACAAGGTCTTTGCCGACACCCAGAAGCGCCTGGCCGAAAAGCTCGGCACCTCCTTTTGATGCCGGCTCTCAGCCATTGCCTGTTGGATCCAAATGTCCCCACCAGCCTTGTAGGAAGGGAAAGACTAATTAATATGAGAGAATAAGTCTTTACTTTATAACTGGAAAGGAACAAAAAAAAAAGAGAGAGAGAGAGCGGCTACCGAGAGCCTAGAAGCCTATTGCCTCGGGATTGAGGCGACGGAACACTCCGTCTCATGTATTTCTAGAAAAGGGTCGGCTCGGGGCTTTTTCCTTGGTCATCTGATAGAGAGATGGGGCTTGCCGCCCGTCCTTTGCCGAATGCCGGCCATTTACTTTTACGTGTTGCCTTGACAGTCACTAGACCATGGGTCATTTGATCCTTGTCGCTCGCTCAGTCCCGTCCCGTTCCGTTCATGATTCTATTGACCGAGAAGCTGGCCCTCCCCTCAGGCGGGACGATGGGAACATGTCATGCTCAACCGGCTACGCCATTCGCACCGTTGTCAAAACAAAAACAAAGGGAATAAAAAAAAGTTGGCCCTCTTTTCCCTCGGGCTGCCGGGGCCCCCCGTCTCAGCCAATGTATTCACACACAAAAAGTATTCCGCCTTGTCCAGGGGTTCGCTCCGTGCTGCCTCGTCGAGCTCGCTCGCCCTTTCCGCCGCGGCCGCTCGTGTCTCTGCCTCTCGACCCCCGAGCCCCTCAGTCGTCGTTGTCGGTCCTCTCGCGCTGCGGCAGCCGGCGCATCGGCCCGCCCATGCCGGCCGTGTTCATCTTGCGCTCGAGCTCCTGCATCTCGCGCTCCTTCTGGGCCGCGGCGTTTGCCTGCTCCTGGCGCAGGACGCCGAGCACGTTCTGCAGCGTCGTCCGCCAGTGGTCGACGCGCGTGGCGAGCTCCTGGTATTGCTTCTGGCCAAAGACGCGGTACGTGACCTTGTGCACGAGGAACGTGTCGCGCTGCTGCGACAGCTTGCCCTCGACCAGGCCGGCGCGGATCACGTCAATGACCCACATCTCGACGTCGTCCTTGGGCACCTGGAGGGCCTTTGCGATCTTTGCGTACTCGATCTCGCGGCTGGGCGTCGCCGCCGCCAGACTGGCAAATGTCAGGAGGCGCATCTTGCGGTGCAGCCTCTCGTGGTCCATCTTCTGCTGCTCGATCCAGCCCTCGTGCTCCTCGTTGAAGTCGTTGTAGTCCTCAAGGTCCTGCTCGGCGAAGATGTCGAGCAGCTGCGAGTAGACCGGGTGCGAGTCGCTGAGGGCCTGCACGCTGGGGATGGAGCGCAGGTCCTGGAAGAGGAAGTGGGTGCTGGAGAGAATGGCCATCTTGGCGGCGCGGAGGGATAGTCTTTGGGCCTCCTCCGAGGTGACTTCCTCCTTGTCGTCCGAGTCAAACGTTCGCAGAGCCTTGAGGGTGAAGTCGTAGCTGATCCTGCACGAGGGAGAAAGTGTTAGTTTTTCCCGTCGTTTTCTGATTCGGGGCCACTTACTCGTCCTCGCCAGCCTCCAAAGCAACCTGGGAGATCTCGTCGTATATCTTGCGCTCAATCTCCTCGCCGGTGCCCCAGACGTCTATCCACTCGGGCAAGCTGTCGAGGTAGGGCCTCAGGGTGTCAAACATGCTGTGCGCCTTGAGGAACTTGAGAATCTCCATGAGAACGCGCGCCCGAATGGGGTCCTCGTGGTCGAGCAGGTTGAAGACGGTCGTGAGGGCGTTGAGCGACAGGCCCGGCCCGTGGACGGGAGCGCTGGCGACGGGCTTGGAGAAGTTGCTGCAGAGCGAAGGTAGGTACTTCTTGGGGTCGGCCGACTGCAGCACGAGGTGAATCATGAGGTTGGAGGCGGCCGTGTACTCCTTCTCGGGCACCGTGCTGAGGGCCTGCGACGCGGCCACGAGCTTGGCGAGGACCTCCTCCTTTGACGCCTCCTTGCTCAGCAGCTGCTTGGCCTCGTCCGACTTGAGGTAGTCGGCCATCTCCTTGGCGAGCTCGTCGAAGGATCCATCGACAAAGAGCAGCTGGGGCTGGCCATTGCTCTTGGCGGCGGGCATCTTGGGCCTCGAGTCGATTGCGTTTGGTCGACCGGTCGCGCGCTTCGAGTCTTATCGTCGTCGTCGTCGTCTTCGTCGTCGTCGATGGGTTGATTGGGCGAGCCGGACGAGGGGGGCGGGGGGGTCGGACTCGAAGAGCGGGAGAAATCTGATGCTGGCCGGCCCTTGGACCCGAGTCCAATAGCCCTGTGGTGGGGTTTGGGCGTTAGCTGCTCGTCCCCGCGCGCCGAATTTTCTGCCGCGCCTTGTGTGTGGGAGCTAAGCGAGGGCGGTCACCGAGTTGGCCCATCACGTGCAGACCGAACTGTGCACGGTGCACAACTTGCTACGTACTCTTTTTCTGAGAGGGGTACTCTGTACTCTGTACCCTGTACTCTGTAGCATCCCCGGTCCCCGGATAAGCCGGCGATCAAGATCCATCTAACCTCCGTGTTCAGTCTTGACAGAGTCATCTCATCCAATGATCAACCGCGTAAATTGGCACGACTCCGCCGCTCTGTCCTCGGTTCTGTTCCTTCCAGCCTCTACATATGCCCTTCCCTCCAAGTGGTGCCTTAAGTGGTGCCTTAAGTGGTGCCTCGAGTCGAGAGAGAAGTTCCAACCGTGTTCAAACAAGTTCCTCGTCAAAGACCGCGCCGCAGCATTCCGTAGCCCAGTTTCTATGTGCAGCCCAGAACATGAAGGATGCCGAAATGCGCAAATATAGACCCATGTATGAGCAAGGGGTGAGCCTGGTGTGTCGCCCGTGTACTTGGACACTCGCTCACTGCCCGGTGGCCTTGCCCTTCTTCTTGCCCTTGGCGACCGCGTCGCCAATCGGATAGATACTCGAGCTGTCGTCGGCAAAGAGCTGCTGGTCTCCCTTACCTCCCATCTCCATAAACTCTCGCGGGGCCCTCTGGCCATCCGGTGCCGATTCCTTGCTTGCCTTGGCAACGTTGCGCTTGTTCTTGGCGAATACTTTGACGCGGGCTCCGTCCTCGCCTGTGCCAAGCTGTGCCGTTACCTGCACTGAATTGAGCGAAGCCAGCAACGTTCTCTCGCGATTCGGCGCCCGGCGATTGACCTCGAGACCAGCGATGCCGCCGACAAGCCCGCCCGTGCTGTCGTTGACGTTCTGCGCGTTCTGCGTCAGCCAGGGGTGCGATAGGCATTGGTCAATGGTGTATCGCTTCTCGGGGTCCACAATGAGCATTGAGTCAATGAGGTCGACTAGATGGATTCGGCGTCAGCCTCGCGCACGTCGTTTGGGAACGCATGATACTCACGCGCTGGGTCGCCCACGGAGTCCCAATAGGGCGAGGGATAGTCGAAGCGGCCGCTCCTGATCTGCTGCGACAACGTGAACGGGAAATCCCTCGAGTACAGCTCGTCGGAAAACGGAGGGAACCCGCAAAGACAAATGTAGAGAACCACGCCTAGGGACCAGATGTCCACTGCTTTTGTGTACTTGCGCTGCTTGGAATCGGCCAGGATCTCGGGGGCCACATAGCTAGGCGTGCCGCACAAGGTCGTCGTGAAGGACTCCTCGCCGATGATCTTGGCCAGGCCAAAATCGGCCAGCTTGACGCGCAGGTCCTTGTCCACCACGAGAATGTTTTCTGGCTTGATGTCTCGGTGAACAATGTTGCGTTCATGCTGGAGAAAGCGTGAGCGTCAAGCTCGATGCTTCCATGCAGTGCCATGGTTCCTTACCAAATACTTGATACCCTGGAAGAGCTGCTTAAAAAGCCTGCGCGTCTCGTCCTCGTTCAGTTTCTGCTTCATGACAATGTAATTGAACAATTCGCCCTCGGGCGCCAGCTCCAGCACCAGGTAGACGCGATCGCGCTCGTTGAAGGTGTCCTTGAGACACAGGACATTTGGGTGGCTGACGCCCATCAAAACGCCGATTTCCTGCTGGAGCCCCTCCGTCTTGGACCGGTCCTCGACGCCGCCTGGCTTGGTGAAGATCTTGACGGCGTAGCGTTGACCAGACACCTTTTCCACGCATAGGTACACCTCGGCAAAGTGGCCCTTGCCGAGCTTCTCCTGGAGCGTGTACTGCTGCAAGAAGCCGCTGGTCTGTCGACTCTGGGGGTACCGAAAGACAAACCTCGCCTTGCCGTGGACGGCAATTTCGTCCTGGTCCTCGAGCTCTCGGCGCTGGTTACGGCCGACTATGGCCTCGTTGACAAAGGTGCCGTTGCTCGACAAGTCGTCGATGATGGCGACGGCGTCGGTGCCCTTGTTCTCGGTGAAGAGGAGACAGTGTCGGTTGGAGACGACACTGTCACTCACGACAATGTCTGGAACGAGGTCAGCGTCTCGTTAGGCGCCGGGCGGTGCACGTCTCGACTCACCGCACTCGGGATGGCGGCCTATCAAAAAGCCGCCGGAAGCAACGCCCTTGATCTTTGTGCGTTCGTAGGCCTCCTCCTCCTTGAGCGTGGCCGGCTTGGCGTCCTGGCCCGGGTCGCCTTCCCGGGTGCAATCTGCCGCGGCGGCGAGCGAGTCGGGCAGCGGGCAGGCGCTCCGCCTCCTGAGCACCAAGGGCTTGTCGCCGTACTTGGGGTCCAGAGGGACCAGGTAGCCCCAGACGCCCTCCTTGACTTCATCCTCGACCTCGTCGGAAAGGGCCGGGTGGCGCTCAAGGTACTGGCTGAGGGGCTGCGTGTCCTGGGGCGGCGACGACAGGGTCTGGGCCCACGTCTCGTCCGACTTGCGCGGTGTCACATCGTCGGCCTCGGGCCCGGGGGGCGTGGCGGTGGGCTCTTTGCACAGGTCGCTGGACGACTGTTCCGTCAGGTGCGTGACGGGAGAAGGGAGGTGCTTTTTGTTGGTGACGGGAGTCTTGTCCGCGTGGGAGAGGCGATCGGAGCGTCGGGGCTTCTTGGACTCGGTTGCATCCTCGGGCAGGGAGCCCTGTGGGTTGGGAAGCGGCGGTAAGCAGCTGCCTGGTACGTGCGTGGAGCCGGGCGGCCATGGATGAGAGAGAGGGAGGCACGGAAAGGGGATGAAAGAGAAGGACTGGCCACCGGGATGCAACTCACGCGCTGACGCTTCAATTGGCTCTTCTCCGTGCGAGGTGCCATGTCCTCGGGGGCGGCAGAGCCCAGTGGAGTGACAGCCGCTTGTTAGACAGAAGAAGACGGGTTTGACGAGGCAGGCCGCCAATATGATACAAGCAAGAGGCAGAACAAATGCACGGCAGAGGAGGAGAGAGGCGAGGCGACGGCTGAAAAGGACGGCCAGCAAAGTAGAGCGGTGGGTGAGCCTGGGAGGCTGCCTGGGCTACCTACCTACCCTTAGCTACCTCGGGTACCTACCTTGTGCTGGTGTGCGTGCAAGGTACGGGGTGGTAGATAGGAAGGAAGCAGGGAAGCAGGGAAGCAGGAGGGCGGGGGGGGGTGTTGATGAATGAACGGGGGAAGAAGGGTCGAGGCAGTAGGCGAGGCCTCGCACATACAATGCTGCTACCACTAGTACCTAGGTGCCTACCTACCTGGTCGTACCTTATGGTAGTACCATCTTATTGCTTCAGTACATATAAGAATAATAATACTGCTCAGACTACCTAGGTAGTAGTACCTAGGATAGGGCAGCGTGTCGTAGCACATGCAACGGCGCTGTGGGAGTTTATGTATGTATATTGTAAGGCGACCCATCCAGTCGTTGACGAGGAGGTACTTGTCCAGTACCCCGTGGCCGCCCGATTGGCGATGGGGATCAGACGTACCTGACAGGTACGACGAGCCCGTCCTCCTCAGCCACCACGCCTTCCTTCAGCCTTGTCCTGCCTACGATTAGGTACCACGCAGCATCAGTGTCACGAGACATCGGCACCCGTCGAGACCAGATCCGTGACGAGGCCGCCACGACACCGCCGTCAGCTGAGGCTAAAGCATCTCGTGTCCTGACCATCACGTTTTCCCGTGGCACAGCCGTGAGCCGGCCACGAGCCACCACCGTCACACTGACTCGGCCTCCCGCGTCATCGCTCGCGCCCTGCTTCACCTTGGGTGCTCCATACAGGCTGGCAAGCGTACATAGGTAGTAGCTGTTGCAAACGAGAGGAGTGCAAACGCTAGGGCCCCACACCTATTTCACTGCGAGAGCCCTAGGCGTAGCCCTAGCCCTCATTTGCAGGGGTCAGCCACATATATATAAGGGCACCCCTCCGCACACATATTCCTTCCTAGCTAGCTAGATACTATTATTATCTTCTAAAGCTCCCTTTTTTATAGGTTATAGCCCTCGCGCGCGCTGCGAAATTGCTACCTTAACCTCTTTACCTTAATTACCTTAATTACTTTAATTATCTTAATTATATTTAAACCCTTTTTTTAACCTATAGGCCCTTAAAGACTAAGGTAAAGGCGCGGTAGCCCGAGATATTAAGGCTATCGCTACCTATATAATATAAATTAATAGCCTTAAGGGTATGCCTTACGCGATATATACGCTTAAGCTATATATAACTTTATAGCTATATAGCTTACTTTATAGCTATATTACTTAAGATAGTCGTTATTATTACTAGCGGCTTATTATAGTAAGATAGTCGCCGCTAGTAAATTTATAACCTTTTTCGACCTTAAATATATAATAATATTAATAGCTCCGAGATAAAGGTATAAAGCTAGTATAAATAAGCTTTAAGGCTAAGAAAATTATAACTTATAGATAATAAAGCTTATAGTTACCCTTAGCATAAAAAACTTTAAGGGCTTCTTTAATAGTACTAAGGTAATACTTTTAGTAGGTATACTTAAATTTAGTATATAAAAAAGAATAATAAGGCGGCGAAGTATAAAATTATTATAAGCATTACGCTTAAGATAAAGGATCTTCTTATAGAAAACGGGTAAAAAGCCTATATAACCGCTAAAAAGATTATAGACTTAATTAAAAAGTCCTTTATAGAGGTCCTTAAGGTTATATTCTACGCTACCTTTATAGAATTTATTACTATAGATAGGAAGAAATTCGCTAATATAAAGGAGTTCGTAAAGAAGCTATATTAATACTAAGATTAACTTATCGCGGTAAAGAAAAGTCTTTTAAAACGGCTTTTCGTAATTATAGCCCTTAAAGGCATTTAAAAGCATCGCCTTAACTAGTTTAGCAACTAGGTATATAATTAATAACGCGGGAATTACGTCTTAAAGGATAAGATATATAAATAGCTTATAGGAGTAGCGAGAGCCGAAAAGTTAAAGACTCTCGCTAACGCCGCCTTTAGTAAGAATAAGGGCCCCGGTAATAATAGTAAAAGCGGTATTAAGGGCTTTAAAGAAGACTTTAATAAGAATACTAGCTTCGGTAAACTAAGTAAGAAATATAATACTTTTAAAAAGACCGTTATTTTAAAGTGCGGCTACTATATTAAGCTAAGGAAAGTTATATATAAAGAACCGGACTACTAAACTAAGTACCTTAATAAGGCCCTTAAGTTTTAAAAGGCACTTAAAGCCGCTAAGGCCGCGACTAGTAATAAAGAAAATAAGGCTGGCAATACGGCTATTATAATAGCTAATAGCGAATTTAATAGCTACCTCTTAAGTAGCGCGGTTATAGATAAATATAAGCCTATTTAAAATAAAGCCGTTATAGACTTTAAATACGCGACTTACTGCTTTAACGACTATTAAAGGTTAAAGCAGCAGCGAAATTATAAGGAAATTAAGAGATTATATAATATTATATAATAAGGAAGTCGATATTATATAAGGTAGGATTTTAGCTAAAATTAATTAATAAAGAATTAAGTGCGTAAGTGCTTATAGAATCTCTAGCTATTTAGTAGCGGTAGATTCGCCTTTTATAGATAAATATAAGAGAATAGAGTAATATATCCAGACCGGCCTTTAAGTAGTCTTAAAGCTTAAGGAAATGCTAATTTTAAAGCATTTTACCCCGTAGCTATATATCCCTTCCTTATACGGCAATTTGTGTTTAAAATTAGTTAAAGTTAGTTTAAGTCTAAGCGGATCTTTATTTTATCTAGCTACCTTAACCTCCTTAGTTCCGTATATAACGTTATAAACGTCGTATAAGGACGTAAAGACTTAGAAAATAATAAGCTAAAGCTAAGCTATTTAATATAGGTTTTTATATAATTTATACACCCCCTTATATATAGCTAATTAAGTAAGGATTAAATAGCTAATTTATTAAAGTAGTAAAATCACTTTTTTATAGCCTCCTTTAAAGAGTAGATTTATATACTCTTTACTAATTTATTAAGGTAGTATATATATAAGGTAAAGTCCTTAGTTATAGGAAAACCTTTTTTATACTTAGGATATATAAAAAACCTTTTTTTTTAAGAAAAAACATTATAAGGTATATACTTTTAAAAAAACCTTATAAAAGGAAAAATATAAAGTTTTATTATTTAAGCGTAAAATAAGTAGCTTAGTCTTTAGGAAAAATTTATAGTAATTTAAAAACTTAGTTATTTTAATGTTTATTTAAGAAACCTTTAAAAAGGGAAAAAACTTAGTAAGAGGAAAGGTATAAAAAGCAAAAGAATAACCTTTAACTACTCTTTTTATTTATAGGACTTCTTATACTAAGGATAATCCGGTCTTAAACTTATTAATTAAAGTAAGACTTAATTCTTTAGTAAAGATATTAGCTATATTATCTTTTAATTTAATATAAAAAACCTTAATTTCTTTATTTCTTATATTTATTTTTATATAGTAGTATATAGCGCGTATATGTTTAGTATGCTTATAGAATTTAGGATTTTCTACTAATTTAATAGCAGTAGTATTATCTATTAAAATAAGGGGAATACTATTTAAGATCTTAATAGATAAATCTTTAGTAATTGCAGTAAAGAGACTATTAAAATATATAGCTTTTTTTATAGCCTCCTTAAGGCCTATATATTCTGCTTTATATATAAAGAGAGCAACTAATTTTTACTTAGAATAAGCTTAACTTATAACGTTATTATATATATAAAAATAGTACCTTAAGACTAAGTAGGCGTTTATTAAATCTAAGGCCTAACTAGTATTAGTATAACCTTTTATATATAAAAAGTCTAAAGGAATATTATATATATATTTAATCTTAAGGCTAAGGTATTTATTTAGATATTTCTAAATTATATTTAAAGCTTTTATATACGTATTGTTTAATTTAGCAGCGAATCTCGTATAAGATATAACTAAATAAAGGATATCTAGCCTTATAAATAAGGCTAAAAATAATAAAGATCCTATTTCTTTTTAAAATTATAATATTACCTCTTTTAAGGGTAATTCCTTAGTTTTTACTAGCTTAAATCCTATTATTATATACGTATTCGAAGTTCTTATAGCTTCTTTATTAAACTCCTTTATTTTATTTAAGGTATATTTTTCTTAGGATATATATAGCTCTTTTCTATCTTAGTTAATTTATATATTTAGACCTAAGAAGTCTTTTATATCTCTTAATATAGTAAAATCTAAGTATTTAGCTAATTCTTTAAATAGTCTTTTTTTTATTATAGTTTTTAAGGGCCTTACTATAAGAAAGTTATCTACGTAGATTGCTAGAGCAATTTTATAGCGTTTATTTATAAATACCCCCTCTTTTAGTAAAAGGGGGAAAAATCCGAGTTTACTTAGTATATCTTTTAAATAAGTATACTAAAGCTTTAGGCTTTATTTAAGACCGTATAATGCTTTCTTTAGCTTTGCTTTTATTAAACCTTTATTATATAGGTCTATAAATTTCGATAGATTTATTCCTTTCTTTTTATAATAAGACCTATTCTTAGAATAATAGTCTTTTAAAGCATATTGTTCGTAGCTTAAAGGAAGATTAATATATACTTCCGAATCTATATCGGCGTAAACGAAGGCATTTATTATATCTATTTATATAGCTTAATAATTATTTAAAACTGCTAAAATAAGAAGAATTCTAGTAGATTTAGGTCTAGCTATAGTTAAGAAGGTCTTTAAGTAATCTAAGCCGTATATTTACTTAAATCCTTAAATTACAAAACGGGCTTTATATTTAATAATTTGATTTTAACTATCCTTCTTAATAGTATAGACCTAACGGCTACTTAAAGCCTCCTTATCGCTAAGGAGATCGGCGAATTCCTAAGTATTATATTTAATTAGTTAGTTTATTTCCCTTAATATAGTATTTTTCTAGCTAGCTAAATTAAAGCTATTTATTGCTTATTTATAGGTATTTAATAAACCTTAATCCTTATCTTATTTTAATATAGCTAAAATAGATTCTTTATAATCGCTATTTAAAAGCAGGCAAATATTAAGGTAATCTATATAGTTAGTATAAGACCCGTTAAGCTTTTTAGGTATTTTTACTACTATACGACTAGTAAGGCTAGGATCTTTATCTTTATTTTAAGAACTTTCTTTTATAAAGGTTAAGGGAATTTCTTTAGTAATTTCCTTTAAAGGGTCTTCTTTTATAAGGCTATAGGCTTTTAGCCTATCTTTATTTTTTAGAATTATATTAAAATCGAAGTCTTTAATAAGGCTAGAAGGGTTATCTATAAACCTACTTTTTAGTATAGTAATATCTCTAAAGACTATTAATTTTCTCTTAGAAAAATCCTAGACTTTATAGGCGTTTTTACTATAGCTTATAATAACTCTTTTAAAGGCTTTAGCTTCGAGCTTATCTTTAAGGTCCTTATTTTTATAATAAATAAGGCTTTTAAAGGTCTTTATTTTATTTAAGGTCTTAAAAGGTATTATTATATTATCCCTCTTTTTTATAAGACTTTTAAAACCTATTACTAAATATAAAGATCTATTATATAAGTAAGTAGCTATTAAAATAGCCTTACCTTATAGATATTTAAGCAGTCTTACTATATATAATAAAGAACGGACTTTTTATAATATAGTGCGATTTATCCTCTTTATTTTACTATTAAATTCCGGCGTTTTAAGAGGGCTAAAGTTAAATAAGATACCGTTTCTTTTATAATATGTTTTTATCTTATATATAAATTCCCTTATATTATCTAAAAATACCTTTTTAATCTTAGTTTTATCTAGGTTATTTTCCACCTTATTTTTATATTTTAAGAACCTTTTTATAGCTTCCCCCTTACTTTAAAGGAGGTATAGGTCTAAAAATCGGGTTCCTATATCTAAAAAAGAGATATAATAGTAATATTTATTATAAGTAAGCGTTTTAATAAGCCTTTAAATATTTAATACTATTTTTTAAGGTAAGAATAGGTCTTATTTAAAGGTTGTTTATTTACTTTATTTATAGCCTTTGCCTTTATATAAATCTTATAGTGTTTTATTTTATTCTTTTCTTTTAAAAGCATCTTTATATCTTTATTATACCTTTTTAATAAAAAAAACTCTTCGCGAACCAGACACTCGCCTGCAGCGGGTGCGCATCGCGTCTAAAACTCTTACTAATAATAGGAATTAATTTAGCGGTATCGGTTACCCCCCTCGAGACGATGTCGTAGCGTGGCCGGGGGACGCGGGGGCGAGGGGGTAGTCCGCCTCGCACCGGCATCGACCGTAGCGCTTAGCGCGACGAAACGCCCCTAAGCTTCACGCACCTAAATAAAGAGCCGAATATACTTAGATAAGACGACGGCGCGTAGCCCGGCCGGACTATACGCAATACCGACGAAAAGAAGGCCTATAACGAAATCGCGGGCATAGTCCCGCACGTATAGTTCGACTAAGTATAGGTAGTAATCGAAACCCTCCTCCGCTTTAAGGAGCGCGCTAAGAGCGCGCCGACTGTGGTGCGGGCCGACCCCGGGCTTCGTAAGGCTATTTAAAGCGCGATAAAAGAAGCTATTTACGAGGAACTAAGATAAGGCCGAGCTTAAGGCCCGGGGGGAGGACCTAAAATAACTTAAGTAATAGTAGCAGTAGGCCCCGGAGGGCCGGCACGATACGACGTAAAGATAAAGCCGGTCCCGCCCTAGCACGAACGCGAGCTAGTAGTAGTCCCGATAGGAGCGACGCCGGATATCTTAAACCGCGAGCCGAAGGATATAGTAAAAGCAATTAACGTAGCGCTTAATATCTCTTCCGCTATAGTAGCGAGACGCCTCTTAAGCGGGGATATCGCGGTAACGTTTAATATAGCAGCACGACCTTACTAGCAGAACTAAAACTAAGTAAGGAGCGTCTTCGGACCGGAGGCGGCGATAGCGCGTAGGGCCTATATAGTAATTGCGAAGAATGTCCTTATAGGGGTCTTTAAGATAGATAAGACGCTCTTAATTAAGGAGATCGCTAATATTAATAAAGTAAAAGTTATATAGGCGCGAGTAATACGCTTTTAAACTAAGACCTTAATAGCTATAACCTTTATTATTAATATAAGCAGCTTAGTAAAGGCTAATAAGCTATATAATATAGGCCTATTTTTTAAGGCCTAGATATTCCGATATAAGCTATATAATAATTCGGTTAAACCTACTTAATACTATAACTACTATAAATACGGGCATATCGCTAAACGTTATACCTTAATATAGCTCTATGCTTACTATAAGGGGACTTTATATATAGG
This sequence comes from Ophiocordyceps robertsii, assembly GCA_027405785.1. Lineage (NCBI taxonomy): Eukaryota > Fungi > Ascomycota > Sordariomycetes > Hypocreales > Ophiocordycipitaceae > Ophiocordyceps > Ophiocordyceps robertsii. The sequence continues at coordinate 8,920 of JAPEBW010001226.1, read as the reverse complement.
CGGCGAGGATAAGTACCGCGTAAAGAAAGGCGAAATCCCTTATAACTACGTGTCTTATAGCGGGCAGCACCCGGCGTAGTCCCGCACCTACCTTATAGCGGTAAAAGCCTAGGATAAGGTAAGGGACTACTACTTAAACTACCCGCAACGCTTCGCTAGTACTTATAGCTAACCGGACCCTTAAATCCCCCTCCCTTCTATAAAGGATTAAGGGCCTACTTCGTTATAAGCGCGGAAACGCCTTAAGCGGCTAAGAAAAGACGGATAGACGCCGTCGGCCCCGCTAGCTAAAGTATAAGTAGTAAGCACTAACCTAAGTAATATTAAACGCTATATAAGATAACGGAGCGTATCGCTCTTAACCTAGGCTATTACTTTATCTTAAACGACGAACTTTACCCCGACCCCTTATATATAAAATTAAAGATCCTTTATTAGAATATATAGAAGAGATATAAGCTAGCACGACTAGCCCTTAGCCACCGCGTTAAGTACGATATAATAGCACTTTAAAAGATAGAGAAAACATAAAGCTTAAGGGCCCCGCCCTTAAGGGGCGTACTATACCGGCTAGTTTATAGGGAGGGCCGCAACGCGATATATATTTATAAGAGGCACGACGCGGGGACGTAGATGCTTTAAACTAAATATAACTAAGGGAAGATAACCTTTAACGACGGTATAAGGTTAAGGTCCTTATTCTCGCTACTAAAGGGAATTTAAATAGGCTTAGCTAAGGCCTTAAGTAAGGTTAATAGCTAAGGCCCGCTAGTCTTAGTAAGGGACTTTAATATCTATTACCCGCTTTAAGACGCTTATAACCGGACTTCCGACAGGGTAAAACAGTTCGTTAAGGAGGCCGCACGGCTCCGGCTTAAGCTAGCTACGCTAAGAGGGGAATATATATATTTCTTCTATAAATATAAAGATAGCACGATCGACCTTATATAAGCTACGATAGAAACGGCTATATAGTTTATCGGCTTAAACCTAAACCTTATAGGGTTTAACTATATCTTATAAGTAGTCTCGTTTAAGATAAGCTTTAAGCTAAAGGAGGTATTAGCTATACTAAGGTAAAAAGAGGCGGAAAAGAAAAAGGTTAAGGCGGAAACCCTATCTTAGCTTAAGATATAATAGCCTACGCTCCGCAGCCCGTAAGAGATCGATACGGAAATAGATAGCTTATATAACGATCTCGATAAGATTACTCGCGCGATAGTCCCGCACCGAAAGCAAGCGATCTTAAGGGGCAACGCATAGTTTACCCCGGAGGCGACTTAAGCTACCTAAGCTATAAAAAGGGCCTAGAGACACTATAAAGGACATAGGACCTAAGCAAACTAAGAAGCGCTATAAAAAGCGGCTATAGCTTAAAAGCAAGCCGTGCGCGACGCGAGATAAAAATACTAAAGAGACTTCTTTAAGGAGATTAGCGCGGATAATACTAAGCTATAAAACGTTAAACGGTAAGCGCGGCTATATAGTAGGCTACCCCTAGACTTAGCGTACTTATTACTATTAATAAGTAAGGGCTATAAATACTAACTAACCCCTAACTTCGAAGAGAAAGCTTAACTCTTAGCGGAATAATTCTTTTTAACCGAAGCTATAACGCTTTCGGGACCTCCCCGGCGCGCGGCTAAGAAAGAACTCTTTATAAAACGGCGTATCGACCTTATAGATATATCCTAAGTAATAAGCAAAATAGTAAGTTAAAAAGCGGTAGGCTTAAATAAAGTTCCTTTTAGCTTCCTTAAGCTTTATAGCTTAGCGCTTTTAGCTTAGCTAGCGATAATCTTTACGGCCTATATAGAGATATCGCACTTTTTAACTTAGTTCCGGTCTGCGAACGTAGTAGTACTAAGAAAACTAAGGAAGAAACCTAGGGTATACCGCACTACTAAGGGGTAAAGACTTATTTCCTTCTTACCGATAATAAGTAAGATCTTAAAGTGGATTTTAGCTTAAAGACTCGCGACCGCGGCGGAAGTAAATAAGGTCCTGCTTAAAGGATAGTTTAGGAATAAAAAGGAGAGGTCTATAAAGGTAGCAATACTTTAAGTAACGGAACTAATACGCGTAATATAGGCTAAAAAAGGGATCGCATCGTTCCTTTAACTCGATATTAAGGGGGCTTTTAATATAGTTAACTATAAGAAACTCTTAAAGGAACTTACCCTCCGGGGCTACTTTAAGTAGTTTACGAGGCTAGCTTATAGCTTTATAAATAAACGCTACTTAACCTTTTATTTCGATAAAAGAAAGGCTATACTAGTCCGAATTACTACTAAGGTCCTTTAAAGCTCGCCGCTTTTCTTAATCCTATTCCTTTACTATATAATACCCCTCTATAAAAAATTAAAAAAGCTAAAGGGAGTTTATATTATCGGTTTCGCCGATAATATAAATATCCTTAGCATTAGCCTTAATAAAAGATTAATAATAGCGCGGCTTAAGGTAGCTTAAAAAGTATATGCTATATAAGTAAAGGAGTTTATAGTAAACTTTAAACCTTTAAAGAGTAAGCTTATTTACTTTATAAGAAAATATAAGGCGATTATAACCTTTATCCGCCTTAAAGCTAATATAGTAGTGCTAGTTTAAGACGCTAGGCTCTTAAAGGTATAGGTAAACCGTAAGCTTAAGTAAAAAGCATACCTTAATAAGTTATACGCTAAGCTAAAAAGGTAGAACCTAGCCCTTATAAAGCTTATAGCGTTTATATAAGGATATACTTTACTTAAGGCTTAGAAAGTTTATAGTAAAGTTATCTATTCCTTTATAGTATACGCTATAGTTACGTTTTATAAGATAACCCCGGCGGACGGAAAGCCCCGCGGGATAGCCGCGAAACTAGTATAGGATTAAACCGCCTGCCTCCGGATAGTCGCGGGAGCTTACTAAGCTACCTTAGTCTACTAGCTTAAAGCTAAAACCTAGGTCCCGCTAATCGACCTCTACTTAAACTAAAGAATAGCCGATACCCTTAAAAGACTAAAAGACTCCGGAATCCTAAACTAAATCCGACGCGCGTTTATATCGGTAGCGAGACTACTCCGGTAATGCAAACGACGACTAAGGCGGCCTACGCCCTTAAGACTACTGCTCGCGGAGGTATTAAGGGGGGTACGGTCTTAAGTTAAGTCTAGCGAGCTTTAAGAGAAGAAAAGGATAAAGGAAATCCTCTTTAAAGAATAGGCTAAACGGTAAAGCTTAAAGGAGGAACTTATTAAATAGCGCCGGACTATGCTTTACCCCGCTAACTTACCGCCTTAGTTTAATAAGGCCGTAGCGCTTAACCGTTATAAGGCGTTGCTTAAGTACCTAAGCTTTATAATTACTTAAATATAAACCGGAGTAATAAGCCTTAAAGATTTCCTATTTTACTATAACGTACTTAAAGTAGTATCGCCTTTTTATAACTATAAGTAATAGCGGGATACTATTTACTATGCGATAATAAGCTATAAGCTAACTAGCGAGGTAAGGGGGACGCTACTATAGCGGCTCCGCAACGCGGGCGAGGTGCGGGTAAAGCTTTAAAAATAAAAGATAGCGGCTATGCTAATAAGATAGTTCTTAAGCTTAAGGCGCCTATAATAATTCGATTTAGTAATACGACTATATTAAGGGGAAGATAAGGTATATATAGCGGCTCCGGCTATACTTTAGTTAAGAGGGGATATATATTAATTAAATCGTCCTTTTAGCTTGCCTTAAAGGGATAACCTACTAATATAATAAACGCTATAAAGTACTAAAACGCCGAAACCTCCTTTTCTTAAGACCTTACTTAGCTTATAAGGCCCTTGCCGGACTTACCTTAGTTTAGCGCTTTAGCTAGCTTCTCCTCTTAATTCCCCCCCCCCTTAACACTACCTTTTTACCTTAATTAATATCCGAGCTTATTATTATTATCGTCCTTAGCGCCGCGCTAAGTGCGACTAAGAGTAATAGCGGACTTCCTTATTTAAGGAGTACTATAAGAACGCCTTACTTAGCTATAACTATAAGTTAAAGTAACTAGTACCCTCCCCCTTTTACGCTTATAGCGACTTAAGGTCGCGGCGGGAGTAAACGTAAAAAAAGTCGTCCCGCTAGCAGCCCGCTAAAGCATCTGCTTTAAGGCCTACGAGGTTCCCGCTATTAACGTTAAAGGCAGTATAAAACTAAGCTAAATAAAGCGACTTAAATAATACTTAGTCGACTAAGCGAAATTAAGCGTTATAAGAAAATTAAGGGGAAAAGACCCTGCTTTACTATAAGCGAAAAACTAAAAGTACTTAAGGTTTAAGCTAAGGTCTTTAATATCCCCTTCCTTACTAGCTAAGTTAAGAGTATAGATAGCGCGAATACGCTTTAAGGCGGGGACCGTAAAGCTATTAGCCTTAAAAGCACTACTCTTAAAGAGACTATAAGCCTACTTTAGCGTAAGCGGGGGGACGTCGCGGCCCGCGGATAAGCTAAGAGTAAGAGAGGCAAGGAGTAATATAAGGTCGTCGTTATTATCGCTATTACCGCCGCTCTTATAATCGGAAACGATAAAGACTAAGTCGGGACTAAGTAAAGGGCTATCCCTATCTTTAAGGACCTCGGTCTTAGCCTTATTAGCGTTATCGTCGCCCCTATCTAGCTCCTCTTCCGACTTATTATTACCGATATTAAGCTCGGGCTCCTTTAAGTCGGATATAACGTTAGCTTTAATAGCCTTTCCCTTACCTTTACCTTTAAGCACTCCTTTATACTTAAGCTCTTAAGTAAGAGCGGCGCGCTCTTAAGCACGGGCCTTAGCGAGAGCCTTAGCTTAAGCCTTTTTCTTAGCCTTAGCTTTAGCTTTAAAGTCTTTTAAGATAACGAGAACCTTAAGTAGCGGGGGCTTAAGCAGTGCGAGGGCGGTATAAGCACGTATAAGGTCTAAGTCGGGCAAACGACCCTTAAGGGCGATATCTTAGCCCTTATAGCCGCTAAAGCTAAGATAATTAGCTACTATAAATAGCGTATTCTTTATGCTTTTTAAGTTCCGGGCTATAGCGTAAACGGTTTAATAGATAACTATAACGGTGCTATTAACCTTATTAGCGAGCTTAGCGTTAGCCTTATAAGCCGCGCGCGCGTTATTAATAAAGCGGCTAAAAGTAAAAGCGAGTAGCTTAACGTTTTTATTAAGGGAGGCGGGACTAAGGGGAGCACTAAACGCAAGAGCCTATACTATAGTAGCGCTAGTATACTGCCGAAGCTCTATCGCCGCGGAGGCGAGCTTTATATATATAAAGCGCTTAATAGGCTAACCGGATTTATATAACTTCTTTTAAGCGGCGTAAAGCTTATAAGCTATATCCTTACTTATAGCGGTAAGCTATAAAGGGGATTAACTAAGGTATATAAGCGGGTTTAACGCGAGACTACTTACTTAAAAATAAGATTAGTTGCCCGAGGAGTATATAATATACGCTTTTATAAAGATAGCTAAAAGAGGATTAGCTACGCGTACTATACGCGCTTATATAGCGGATATAACTCGGATATATATAGGCTTAGTTTTAATAGCCCCGGAAAACTATAAGCGTATCGTCGCTTAATAAACGACCTATATATATATAGCAAGGAATTTTACGCTTAATACTATAACGGGCCCGGGCCTCCTTATCCTTAATATCTTTACCCGGTAGTTTAAGGAGTAGACCTATATTAAGGTTAAAAAAAGTAACCTTTTTCTTCGGTATAGTAGCGATAAAGATAATAAGTGCGATAATAAAGGAACGGCGGGCACGCGAATAGGGCGGGGCGGTAAGTATATAATAAGCTCGTAAGAAAGATAAGCGCGTCTTTAAAAAAAGGAGAAAAAGTGCGAGTACGCGCGCGCGGTAAGTAGGAAGCTTTATCTTTAAAGCTAAGCGCGGGATTAGTAACCGGGCGGCGCGAATAAATAACGGTCCCGATTAGGAATATACGCGTATAGCGGGGCGCCGAATTCCTATTAGCGGGGACTACTACGGGCCTACTCTTTAAAGGTCGCGCTACCCGCGGGAGGGGCGCGGGTCGAAATCCCGCTTACCCCTCCCGCCCCCGTATTAAGAAGGTAGATAAGGGGGATAGTAAAGGGTCTACTACCTATACCTTAAGCTTAAAGCGCGATACTTTAAACCGCGGGCCGCTTAAGTTAGTAGCGGCCTTGGCTTTACTAAGCCGCGTTAAACTACTTAGCGAGCGGGATATGCTTATAGCGGAAGGCGTACTCCCTTTTTCCTTATATAAAGTTATAAGACCTTATACGAGGCGGACTAAGTATAAATAAGGGGAGGTTTTACCCCGGGCACTCCGGTTTTTCCCTCCTGTTTATAAACATCGAATTTTTAAAAACCTAAATTAAGTCCTTAGCATAAACTTAATAATAATAATAATAATAATATACCTTTTTAATACTTTTAAGATAGCCTTATAATTTATATACTTAAGGCGTAAATACTAAGTATAAAACTCTATATCCTTTACTTTTAAAGAGGTAATAAGGAGGGAATCTTTTTTTAGTAAAGGTTTTAAAGGTATATAATAAAGCTTATTTTTAAGATATCTTTTAGTAAGAATCTACGCCTTATTATTTAAAAAAAGGACCTTATCCTTACCTATAAAGGTATAGGTATTCTTAAAATATAACTAGCTAATTATATTAACTTTAATTTTAAGTATATAAAAACAATCTTTAAGTATATATCTTACTTTAAAGTATAGGAATTTAAATACTAAATCCCCTTTTCCTTTTATTAATATAAAGAAAGCTTTTCCTTAGCAGACTTTTATTTTAATCTCTTTATAGTTAATAAGATAATTCTTATTTATTACTATATACTTAGTAGTATTAGTATTATATATAAAATTAAGAGTCTTTTTACTATATCTAGGAAATCCTCCTTCCTTTACTTTTAATACTATTTCTCGGATCCGAGGGAGTAAGGCTTTTAAAGGTCTTAAGAAAGTATTTTTATTAGCTTTTAAATCTGCTTTTAAAGGGGAATCTATAAAGGTTAATATTAAAGGTTAAAGCAGCAGCGAAATTATAGGGAAATTAGGAGATTACGTAATGTTATATAATAGAGGGGTCGATATTATATAAAGCAAGATTTTAGCTAGATTTAATTAATAAAGAATTAAGTGCGTAAGTGCTTATAGAATTACTAGCTATTTAGTAGCAGTAGATTCGCCTTTTATAGGCAAATATAAGGGAACGGAGTAACATATCCGGACCGGCCTTTAAGTAGTCTTAAAGCCCGAAGAATGCTAATTTTAAAGCATTTTACCCCGTAGCTATATATCCCTTCCTTATACGGCAATTCGTATTTAAAGTTAGTTAAAGTTAGTTTAAGTCTAAGCGGATCCTTATTTTATCTAGCTACCCTAACCTCTTTAGTTCCGTATATAACGTTATAGACGTCGTATAAGGACGTAAGGACCTAGTAAATAATAAGCCGAAGCTAGGCTATTTAATACGGGTTTTTATATAATTTATACACCCCCTTATATATAGCTAATTAAGTAAGAATTAAATAGCTAATTTATTAAAGTAGTAAAATCACTTTCTTATAGCCTCCCTTAAAAAGTAGATTTATATACTCTTTATTAATTTATTAAGGTAGTATATATATAAAGTAAAGTCCTTAGTTATAGGAAAACCTTTTTTATACTTAGGATATATAAAAAACCTTTCTTTTTAGGAAAAAATATCGTAAGGTATATACTTTTAGAAAAACCTTATAAAAGGAAAAATCTAAAGTTCTATTATCTAAGCGTAAAGTAAGTAGCTTAGTCTTTAGGAAAAATTTATAGTAATCTAAAAACCTAGTTATTTTAATCTTTATCTAAGAAACCTTTAAAAAGGGAAAAAACCTAGTAGGAGGAAAAGTATAGAAAGCAAAAAAATAACCTTTAACTACTCCTTTTATTTATAGGACTTCTTATACTAAGGATAATCCGGTCTTAAACTTATTAATTAAAGCAAGACTTAATTCTTTAGTAAAGATATTAGCTATATTATCTTTTAATTTAATATAGAAGACCTTAATTTCTTTATTTCTTATATTTATTCTCTTATAGTAGTATATAGCGCGTATATATTTAGTAAGCTTATAGAATTTAGGATTTTCTACTAATTTAATAGTAGCAGTATTATCCGTTAAAATAAGGGGAATACTATTTAAGATCTTAATAAATAAATCTTTAGTAATTGCAATAAAGAGACTATTTAAATATATAGCTTCTTTTGCAGTCTCCTTAAGGCCTATATATTCTGCCTTATATATAAAGAGAGTAACTAATTTTTACTTAAAATAAGCCTAACTTATAACGATATTATATATATAAAAACAGTACCTTAAGACTAAGCAGGCGTTTATTAAATCTAAGGCCTAACTAGTATTAGTATAACCTTTTATATATAAAAAGTTTAAAGGAATATTATATATATATTTAATCTTAAGGCTAGGGTATTTATTTAGATATTTCTAAATTATATTTAAAGCCTTTATATACGTATTGTTTAGTTTAGCAGCGAATCTTATATAAGATATAACTAAATAAAGGATATTTAGCCTTATAAATAAGGCTAAAAATAATAAAGATCCTATTTCTTTTTAAAATTATAATATTACCTCTTTTAAGGGTAATTCCTTAGCTTTTACTAGCTTAAATCCTACTATTATAGGCGTATTCGAAGTTCCTATAGCTTCTTTATTAAACTCCTTGATTTTATTTAAGGTATATTTTTCTTAGGATATATATAGCTCTTTTCTATCTCGGTTAATTTGTATATTTAGACCTAAGAAGTCTTTTATATCTCTTAGTATAGTAAAATCTAGGTATTTAGCTAGTTCTTTAAATAGTCTTTCTTCTATTATAGTTTTCGAGGGCCCTACTATAAGAAAGT
>JAPEBW010001225.1:0-28237 GCA_027405785.1 Ophiocordyceps robertsii | reverse complement strand
CACATACTATACATATTTCCTTGTATTATTCCACCCACACATAAGCAAGATATATGCAGATTAGAAAGAGGTGTGTATAGAGACTATATGCATAATCCGTGCTAAGTCGCTGCGCTACCTCGTATTCCTTGCGAGATTAATCCCTAGGCTTATAAATATAATATTGACTTAATAATAGCTATTAGCCCACTATGTAAAACTGCGCTAGACAGGGGGCTCTTTTCTAAATCACTTAAGTCACTTATAGCTTAGGAATTATCTATATAAGGAAGCCTTAGTCCCCCTTTTACCTTAGATAGATTATTAACCTTATATACACATATCTTACCTATTTCTTCACCTTTTCGCACACTCTTTACATCTCTATAATCCCCTTACTCGTAGCTACAAGCCTGCTCTCTTTTACACCTATTTGCTCCTTAATTATAGTAAAGTAACCTTAATAAGTAAATTAATATATTATCTATATATACTATAATTAACATATAGAAAGAGTCTTTTAATACTTAGTTAATATAGTATTAAAAGGTAGCCGGCGTTTTTATAAGGATTAATAAGTATACTTACTACTTAAATAAGCTAAACTTTATCTAAAAGACCGTTTTTAACTTATAGCCCTTTACGATTTTAATTTTATAAAATACTATAATAATGTTAAGTTTTATACACTAATATACTTTTATTAATATTTTTAGCGTTTTTATAATTAGTTATAGCGTATATTAGTTCCTTTTTATAATTATATTTTAAGATTAGTAATTTTAATAAAAGTATAAGCAGCTATTAACCTTCTTTATAAAAAATGTTAGCACTAAAATTTATAAGCTACTTAAAGAGATAAGGTTTACCTTTAGTAACTTATTTAAAGTCTTTTAAAAAATAAGAAGCTTTTTTTAATATATTATATAAGGGCCCTTAAAATAATAATAGCTCCTTATTATCTTTCTTTAATATAAAATAGATCTTATAGTTTATACTTAATTTAAATAAAAGCTATTTAAGCGCTTTTATAAGTATAACGAGGTTTAAGTAAGCTTATAATACATAAGCTAAGATATAGTCCGCTAAGTCGATAAGTATCTTCTGCGAAAAAGCCTTCTTTTTTCTTTTTATTATAATTGCCTTTATATTTAGCGCTTATTGCTGCCTTTAGTTATCCTTTTAAGCTTTTTCCCGTTAATACTTTACCGTGAAAATTAAAGCGCTTACTAGTTTTACTTCTTAGATATTTTTAATTTTCGCGGCTTTTTATAACTTTTAAAGGCCGACATAAATCCCTGTCTTTTTATACTAAATCCAGTCCTTATTAATATTTTAAACTAACTTATTGTTTTTATCTATAGTCTCTTTAAGAATATATTATAGCTTAAGTAAATGTTTATTTTCAATACCTATTTATTATTATTTTAAACGCTATAATTCTTTTAATTTAAAGCGTTAATATATCTTTTAAAAAGGCTATAGTCGCCTTTTTATTTTATTTATAAAAAGCATTTATAGCCTTCTTATTTCCTCTTTCTTTATTATATTTTAATAGTTATAGCTTATATTTATAAGCGTATTAAGTTCTTATTTCTTATTAATATTCACTTTAAGTAGTATTAAGTTTAGTATAAAGAGCTTTTTATTAACTTTTAAGCTATTTATAATCTTTTTTTCCTTTTTTGTGCTTAACTTTATACTAAAGGTCTTTTTTTCTTTAATTAGGATTTACTTTAGTTATTTCCCTAGCTATCGCTATATCTACTTATAAAGTTTTTTCTTTTTTCTTTTTATAAAAGTAAGTAATATACCTTATTACTTTATAAGTATAATACTTTAATACATTAAGTTAACTTTATCTTACTTTTAGCTAAGTTATAGCGTTAATTCTATTTATTAAAGTATTACTTTTTAAGTTCTTTTAGTTGTAAGTTACTTTACTTATAACTTTTTTCTAGCTTTAAAATAGCTAATTCGTTTATTAAAACCTTTTTAGCTTTACTATAATTTACGCTACTTAAATAATATACGCTAAAAAGCTTAAAGTTAAAAAGTTAACTATTATACGTATTCTTTTAAGCTAATACTTAAGGCGCCCTTTAAAAATATAGTTTTTATAATATATAGCTATAACCCCCCTCTTGCTTTAAAAAGCCTTTATTTAAACTTTAAAAAAAAACGCTATAAAAGTTTAATTCTTACTTTCTTTAATTATATAAATAGCCGCTATAGCTTATAATTAAATATCTATGTTAAAGTAAATTAAGTTAAAGTACTTTAAGAACTTTTATTAATCGTAGCTTTAATTTATATTAATATTATAGTAAGTCGCTATAGTTTACTTTAGCCTAGTATTTAAGTAGTTATAAATTAAGTTAAAGAGCTTTTTTAAGCTTTAGAAGAAGTTTTTATTAATCTTAGACTTTTTTTATATATATTAGACTTTAGGCGTAAAGTAACAATACTAGCTATTAAACTTTCGTAGAGCTAAAAGCGGCTTTTATTTATCTTTTTATCGCTTTTTTTTCGCGGGCGTTATAGCCCTAGCTGTTATATTATAAAGTAATATTAAGCTACCGGTTTATATACTAGCCCCTCTTTATATATATATCCTTATTATCTTTTTTAGCTTTTATATTAAGCTCTTTAATTAACTTATTAGCTATTTAATCTATTATTAGCTTACTTAAACTTAGTAGCTTATTTTAATAGCCCTTACTTATAGTAAGAGGATTATTTACTTTACTTTTATTTAAATATCAGCCTTCTTTAGTCTTTTTTCTTACCCTTATTAACCTTAGCCTTTTTACGCTAAGTAGCTTTTTTACTTATACTATATCGTTAGTAATAAGTCTTTTTTTAAGTTATATAACCTCGTTTAAAAAAAGCTTTAAATATATCAAAAGCTAGTATATACTTTGTTTAATAGTAGATAGCGAAATAATTATTTATTTAAAACTAAGTAAAAAAGAAAGAAACTTTATTTAGGCTATATAGCCTCTTACTAATAAGTATCGCTTAAATATCTTATACTTAGGTTAAGTTTAAGCTACGTTTAGGTTAATTCTTATCCGACTTTAGCTATATATAAGCTTAACTTTAAGGTATTTGCTATAGTATAACTATAGCTCTTTTTATAGCATAGGTTATAAAAATTATGAATATTGAATTTTATATATTAAAGCTGGTGTTATGCTTTTATTAAAGCTAAAGCGTAATATATAGCTAAGTAGCTATATAATTGAAGTTTAAAGATAGTTTTTTATAGCTATTTAAATAATATATAGCGCTTAGTCTTTTTAAATATAGAAATTAAGCTTTTAAGGTTATTAATAAAAGGTCTTAAAATAATAAGGGGCTTGCTAATATTCTTATAAGTAAGTATTATATTATAGCTAAATATATAATTAACTTACTTTTAACAAAAACTAATAGCTATTATAATATTAAAAACTAATAATCTAGCTACTAATTATAAAGTCTTAATTTATATACGTTAGTTAGTATTTAAAAAGTCGGCTGCCCGCACCTATTAAGTAAGAGTAGGTCTAGTAGCGGTAGTAGTAATAGTAGTAGTAGTTTTAGTAAAAGCAATATAAAGTGCTTAGCTTCCTTTTTAGTTTAAGGCGATATATATAGTATTATTATAGCTCGCTGCCTTTTATATATAGGCACTTAAAGTAAATCTAGCAGTGGTTTTATAAGCGGCGGGCTAAGTAGCAGCGGAAAGTATAAAGCTATTAGTTTTAAAATTGCCTGCTTAATTAAGCGGCGGCGGCTCTTAAGATATTATAGCTATAAGGGTAGCTCTTAAGGTAGCTTTCTTATAAGCGGCCGTATAAGCTATATAAGCTGCTTAAGCGCCTTACTTACTTAAAAAGCCGCTTAAAAAGTCTTTTAAAACATAAAAAAAGAATCTAATATGTTTAAAGCGTAAGAGTTAAAATATGTGTAGTATATATAGTATATATTATATATAGTAGATATTATATATAGTATATATTATATATAGTAGATATTATATATAGTATATATTATATATAGTATATATTATATATAGTATATACTATATATATAATATAAAAGGTATTATAAGGTATATAAAAAGATTGCTATATATAAAAGAGGCTATTTTAAGTTATATTAATACTTTAAGCGTTAAAAGAAAAACTTAAAATATAACAAAGCTATTATAGGCTTAATATAAGCTTATAAGAGTATATTTTAAAGCATAGGCTTAAAAGTACGAATTATATATATATATATAGGTATATATTAGTAATACTAACTTACTTTAGCTTATATTAAGGGTTATAAGCAAGCAGTAAATTATACTAAGAAATAATAAGAAAAATAAGTCTTATAAAAATTAACTTTTCTTTTTTTATATTTAAAGTATAGCTTATAATAGTAAGATCTTTATATTATAGCTTAGTAAGAGACTTTTTTCACTTTTTTAACTAGTACTTAAGCGTATAATATTATATTATAGTATTATAAAAAGTAAGTATAGCGTTTATTAGTAAATAATAAACAAAGTAATAAAAAAAGTAACTAAAGCAAACCCTTAATACTTATTATTAAAAGGAGCTTATAAAGGGAAAAAAAGATATATTTATAATTGCTAAAACGTGCTCTTTTTACTTTAGCTGTCTTTATTTTAATTAAGCTTTTAGCGCGTTAAAAACATTTAATTAAAGCCATCCGTAAATTCTCATATAACTAAAAGGCGTTTTCATAATTTTTATTAAGTAAGTACGTACTCTTTATATTAGTAGGTACATACTATATATATTAAAAAGTATATACCTACCTTTGGGTAAATAAGATAAAAACTGACGTACAATCTTATCTAGATGCCGCTTTATGTAGATATCTAGGTATAGAGTACTTGCTGCACCCACTAGACACGGACGGCACCTCCCGGCATCTCTGCCCAAGTAATGTCTTCTTGCAGGGCCCAACGCCACCTGAAGCATCCCATCCACGAGCTTGAAAGGGCGGCTATTTTCTCCACGACTAAGGGCCGCGCGCCATTACGCTCATTGTCTGCCGCGTTGCAAGAAAACATCTACCACGTTACCACGTTACGACCCGCTCACGGTAAAAGACCAAGGATAGAGTAGCGATTATTCATCAAGGGCGAGTTGATCTAGGTATACACGTGCGAGCCGGCTGGCCTCCTCTCACCCGCACCGCTCAGCCTGAGCTAGCGCGCGTGTCCGCGTCTGTGGATGCCGACCCGTCTCACGCGCTTCGAAGTGACTCTTCAGATCGGTCAACAAAGGGCGGCAATCTGTATATCGAACAAGGTATCTGAGCAACGAGAAAAGCAGTCAAACGAGAAGGAAATGCGCAAGACATTGGAGAACTGTGTGCCACAAGGCAAGCTGGGAAAGAAAGAGGCGACGGCGAAGAAAAAGAATTGAGGATATTAAAACCAAGTAAATGCCCAAGCTAGTCGAACACAGCCAGGGAAGAAGAGAAGAAAGGGCAGTATTGCGGCATGTCCAAGCCAGTCGACCTGCCTCGGCTGCAGTCCACGAGCACGCGCTGCCGCTTTGGCCAACATCCAATCTTGCCGACTCGAGATCCTCAAAAGGATGCGTCGCTCCGAGTCCCGTGTCCCAACCCGCCACCGTTCTCGGCCCGGCGGCTCGCGACCGGCGGCTCGCGACCCTTGTCCCGTGACGACCAGCGAAGAAGGCACTGCCGACGTCAGGGCTTCTGTGCCGAAGTAAAATGAAACAAGTCGTCACAAATCTGGACCCAAAGGAACCCCGCATCAAAGGAGATGGAAAGACAAGAACCTCGGACTCCACCCAAGACCCTCGCGCCTGAAAGCAAATCCTCGCAAGACATGAGGAACAACACGGGCGTGCCGTGCAACTATAGACAAGACGAGTGTAAGGGAAAATCAATGTGGCCCAGTCGCACGCAATAAGTTCGTTTCAATCATCGCTGGATAGATTAATACACGCTATCCTCGTCCGCTCCTTGTGAAGTCATCGAGGGAGTGGACACATTCGAGGAAGCCTCGGGGTCGTCGACATAGCCGACAAGCGCCTGCGAGTGTAATTTGAATGACTCTCCCATCAGGCGCGTGATCCTGCAAAACCGAGTTAGCGCGTCTTAGCTGCTGGACCGTTCCGAGACGACTCTTACCCCCAAACCACGACTTCGTCGAGGGTCGAGCCCCAAAGACGAGCCACAACCGAGCTGAGCTGAGGCGCATAGCCGTCGTTGGTCTCCTTCTTGAAAAGCTGCCGCACCTTATTGTACATGTCCACTTCCTCCTGGGTGGCGGACTCCTCGTCATGTTCCAGACGATAGAGCCAAAGCGACAGGATAATCATGAGATCCATGCCACAAAGTGGGTGTTCCACACTCCAGTTGGTTGGTGAGGTCCGAGCTACCCATCGGATGCCGTGGACAACGGCTGTCTCGATGGAATTGTAGCACTCTTGGATTACCTTTATTGTCTCGCTCGACCGCTTTACGCGATCCCGAGCATGGGACATGGCGGCTGCCACCTCATACGGGTCATGGTACCGGAGAGCCTCCTGGACGCTTTTTAAGTCCACTTCGAGTCGAGCCCTTGCGTTGCGATACATGGCCCTTGCGTTGAAAATCAGTGGATGATGACCCTGATGCGGAGCACTGAGCGGAACAGCAATCGATTCGGGCTCACAAGATTCCAGAGATTTCTCCCAGGTCTCGAGAGCCAGTCGCAGCTTGTACTCTGTGACAACGTCCTGCAGCGCCTCTGGGCTTCTTTTGTGGTACCAAACCTCGAGGAACAAGGCGTTGATCATGACTCGGGTTGCAAACGCGCTATATCGAAGCGCTTCACCCTGGAAAAGGTTGTCATGGGCGTCCATAAAGGTGACCGATGGCGAGCTGTTGAGTTGCTCTAGCCAGGCCGTTTCGTCCGCGACTTGAAGATTCCAGAGGGCCTCTGTCGAAGGCAGCTGAAGATCTTCAAACTCATTGAAGCTGATGGCCGGCGTATGGTTGTACGTCAGGGTAAGGAGGCCGAAGAAGATGTACACTGCGTAGTAGGAGCGACGACATCCCTCGTCTTCAACCCACTCAAGGCGAGTAGGCTGGGCACTGGCACGAGCCTCTTGGCGAAGCTTGAGTTCATATCTGTTGCCAGCGACCATGTTGGCAAGAAGGCTCTTGATCGAGCACGCCCACTCCAGGCCCTTGGGGTCACCACTCCAGCTAGCAAAGATCATGTTCAAAAGGGAACTCTGCATGGTCCAAAGAGGACACTTGCGCGAGCTAAAGTTTTCTTTGTTCTGCAAGAATTGATTGACGAGTACCTTGGAGCCGATGTGCAGCATGTAAGCCTGGTCTTGATCAAAAGCATAGAGCGCGCCAATGCTTAGAACTGCCAGTAATAAAGGAGGCGACACCTGCGCGGGTGCGAACGAGGTCGGGTGTAAAAAGGGCAGATGGTGATGAAACATGCTGAAGTACGTTGACAGGTAGCGGTTGAGTGAGCCGAGACCAGGCAGGCGAAACCCCTCGGGAACGGCGTGTTCACGATCGTAGCTGCGAATGGTATCGAGAATAGCATTGCGTTCCTCGTCGCTCGCGACCTGCGGAGCCCTGAAGCCAGCATGGTGCGCATCAGCCGTTGACAGACTCTGAGGGCCGGGAGTCCCAGGACTAGACTCGGGGAGCGCCTTGGTCATGCTTTGCAGTGCTGGGGCAAAGCCGTTTGCGTTGTGGCCAACTATGGATGGCATTGACTTGACGTGAGGCTGCATTACATTGCCACTGGCAAACGACTGGTGCGACTCGAACGAGCCTGATGCACTCGATGTGATCGAGTGAGCTTTAGGCTCGGCCGCGGATTGGGACATGAAACTCTCCCACTGCATCTGGGGCAGGGCAATGGCGCCGGATGGGTACGTGACGGTCGACTCCATGACGGAGCTGCCGCGGGGAGAGTATGCAATCGAAGGGCCGTCCTCGAAGGTGCCGTCGTCTCCGCGCATGGCAGCCGTGGCCTTGTGGTGGAGGTGGGCAACGAGAATAGCAGCCGTCTCGACCTCCACATCAAAGTTGGCGTCGTTGCTTGCTTCCATCTGCTCCAGAGTCGAGGTGTCGAGAGCAATGGAAGATTTTGATGGCCCACCAATCGCTCGGGTTTTGGGGCCGCCAGCGCGACGTTTGCCATCACTGTGCAAGGGAACGCCACCGTCCTTGGCGTGAACGGTTCGGTCATGCCTCAAGAGAAGATCGCGGCGGACAAAGGTACTTCTACACTTCATGCACTTGAAGGGTCTCTCTTTGGTATCTGGAGTTGCCCGTCAGCTAAGTCACCCACGTACAGCAGGAGGAAATAAAGAGGTATAGTCAAAGAGATAATGCTGGGGAAAGCGACAATAAAAACATGAACAAGACACACGGCAGGGAAGTCGAAGTGGATGGTGTAAAGCGGGACGATACAAAGTAGGAAGAGGTGGTTGTGTGCAAGACACTTACGTGATCTCTCATGTCGGCTGCGGTGCTCACTCCTACTGAAGGCTCTGTTGCAGAACTGGCACTTGTATTTGCGTTCGGGTGCAAGAGATGCCTTCCGCGAAGACGAAGTCGAGGCTGCCGCCGGCGGAAGAGCTGCGACGCTGGCGCCGGGCATGTTGAGGGCCTTGTCGCGTGTATCCAGGGACGGACAGACTGCGCGGACAGCTGCGGCAGCGAACGCGACGTTGACGATGCGAGTCCACGGGAAAAAAACTCGGACAGGACGAGGTGAGTGTTGTCCAGATGTACACTGTCGCTCTCGATTCCTGGTTCCTCGCTCGCATGCGCTCCCGTGGGGTTTAAAGTGTGAATGCGGTGAGGGCAGTCGTGAAGTTTGTCATTGGAAGCGGCTGTATCCTGGTCATGGAAAGAGTTGTTATATTTCGAGATGTGGATCAAGCGGACGGTCTCGCAACGTCGAGTTACGGGTTGGGTTCGCGATGGATAAACGAAGGCGTCTTGATGGCGGGCGATGCGAAGGCCTTCTTTCGAATGGGTGAGATGAGGAGGGGAAAGTCGGGGTGGATGGGGGGAGGGGAGCAACACGAGCGACGAGCAGAGGGGAGAGGGGAAAGGATCTGAGTCTGGGGGGGGGGGGGACGCCAGGAGCTGGGTCCCAGGGGGGTCGGATTATGGGGGGGTGGGGGTCTGCACAGCGCAAAGGGAGAGAGTGAGTGGTGGTGGTGGGCGGAGGAGACGAAAGGGAAAAAAAGGAGGGGGAAGAAAGGAGGGGCCGTGTGGCTGACGGGGTGCCGTAGCTCTGCTAGCTTGGGTGTGGCGGTGATTGTGCCCTCGCAGGTAGAGGAGCATTTTAAAAGTCTTAACTGCACAGTTTGAACACTAGTCCTAATTAGGACCGGGAATTCTTAAATAAGCATGTGTTGACCGGTCACGATTAGGACAAGCGTGCACAGCCACATAGTGACGACTTTAAAAATGCTCCTTTATACTAAATACTTACTAGGGACATATAGCAACGGGCGGCCACGATAGCTGTATCCTTATAGATAGGTACCTAAGTAGGTGGGTAGGTACAGAGGAGCATTTTAAAAGTCTTGACTATGTGGCTATGCACGCTAGTCCTAATCGGGCCGCCACCTGCCTATTTAGGAATGCCCGATCCTAATTAGGACTAGCGTATAAATTGTGCAGTTAAGACTTTTAAAATGCTCCTCTATAGATACCTACTAAGTAAGTACCTAAGCAGGCAGGCAGGCATATTAGTATAGTACTAACTTACCTACTTGCCTTAAATGTATAAATAAGCTAAGTAAGCACTTAACCTTAAAACCTCTTATAAGCTGCTTATATATTACTTGCTTCCTTTATTTATACTTTAACTTTAATTTAAAAAACAACTTATATAAAGAAGTATTTTAAAAGTCTTAACTATGTGACTATGTATGCTAGTCTTAATCGGGCCGCCACCTGCTTATTTAAGAATGTTTAATTATAAATAGGACTAGCGTAGAAATTATGTGGTTAAGACTTTTAAAATGCTCTTCTATACTACGTTTATAATTATATATATCTATAAAAAACATATATATCTATAAATAAGAAAGAAAGCTACTTACTTACTTACTTATATATCTTTAAATAAAGTAAAGTTATATATTAATATATACTTAAACCCTTTTTATAAATATAGCTATGTTTAAGTAGCAATAATAAAAAAGCACTATAAACTTATATCTACTTTAGTACTTTAATAAGTATACTTATATAAAAAAGCACTAAAAAGTCGTAAATAATAACTTTTATATAAGCCTTTTATAAAACTAAAGAAGTAAAATAAGCGTAGTATAAAGCAAGTAAGTAGTTGCGAGTAAGGGGATTATAAAAGTATAAAAAGTATGCGAAAAGGTAAAAAAATAAAGAAGATATATATAAATCATATTTATAATCTAATAAAAGTAAAAAAGGCACTAAGGCCTCTTATTATAAATAATTCTTAAGCTATAAGTACTACGCTTTATAGCATAAGAATAAGGGAATAAAGCGTAAACTAATTACTACTAATAAAGGCTAGTATTATAGACTAATTACCGCTAGTTAAAGCCAGTACTACGGACTAATTACCGCCGGTTAGGCTAGTATAATAAACTAATTACTGTAAATAAACGTATATAGGGGTTTAAAAATAGTAAAGAGCTTATTTTTTCTTAAAGTATAGTTAGCTACTTTATACTTAGTTCTTTAAGCTAATTTTAAAGATCTTTAACTATACTATCTTTCTATCTATCGTTAGTATATAAATAAACTATAAATATCTTTATAAAATTACTTAATAAACTAAGTATAAGCCCGGTTAAAAATACTATAAACTATAGTCGGGAAAATCCTTAAAATATCCTTAAATATCCGTTAAAAATCGCGGTAAAGTCTATCTTATATTTTTAAGTAAAGTAAGGAGTTTAAGTATAGCTATTTAGATTTTATAATAACTTCTTTAAGTAAGAAAAAAAAGCTAATATCCTTATTAGCTTAAAGTAAAAATAAAGTAAAGGGGGCGCTAAATAATAGCTTTATAATAGCATCTTTACGCTATATTAATAATACGCTATCCTTATCCTTTTAATAGTTTTTTTCTACTTATCCGGCTAATAGTAGCTAAGTAGCTTAAAATAGTAAGTAAGCGGTATTATTCTAAATCCTTATTACCTATTTAGTTATATATCTTTATCTTTATTTAGGGAATTAGCGCGTTTAGCTAAAACTAATAATAAGGTTTCTAACTTTCTTTTAAGGCGTACGTTTAAGTACTTATTAAGTAGTAAGGGGTCTCCGCGCTAAGAAATATTCGATTTCCTTAGCGGGATATATTATAAGAGACTAGCTTTATTTAAGCCTTATCTTATATTATTATCTTACTTACCCTTTACGCTATTTTAAATTCTTTACTAAGTTTCTTATACTACTTATTAGCCTTATAAGCCGCTTATAAGCAAGATATTATATCTTACTTATTATTATTATTATAGCTATCCCCCGCCTTTTATCGCTAGGGTTTTTAACTTATTATCTTTTTTATACGGCGCTATTACTTATACTTTTCCGGTTCTTATAGATAGTATTATTATATATAACTTACAGACTGCTTATATTAAACCGGCTACTTTAAGCTTTATAAGCTAATATCGGGGCTCTCCGCTTTAAAGGGCGCGGCTTAAGTAAACAATAAGCTAAACCTTAGTTTAAGCTAGTAGCGTCTTTTTATCTTATTATATACCTTCCTTTAAGTAAAAAGCTATAGCTACTACTTTATATTCTTAGGATATATTAATCTAAATAAATAGTTATTAAGCGGGGTTAAAGTAGTAAATCGTTTAAGGCTTAGTAAGCTTTTTAGTTAGATTCGTAAAGGCTTTTTCTTCTTTTAAAGTAAGCTAAAAAGCGGCTTTCGCGGTATATTAAGCCCGTCTTTAGACCCTTAAAGGAACTCCTTTTTCTTATTTTACCCGGAGTAGCTTTATGTTTTATCTTTATAAGACGTTAACTTCCTTAGTAAAATATAAGACTATATAGCCTAGCTACCTTATAAGGCCGATCTATTTCTTAAGCTATTAAAGGTTTTTTAAGAACGTAATATCCTTTAAAGCTTATATACGTTTATTTATATTTATTAAGCTAATAGCGTTTACTTTAAATCTTAGGAGCTATATAAATAAGTACGCTAAAAAGGACTTTAGTCTAAATAAGGTTATATTATAATTATAAAAAGCGCGGAATACTGCCTTTAAGTATTAAAAGTATTTTTTAGCTATATTAAAGTAAATAATAATATTATTAATATAAGCCGCCGCGTATTCTTAGTATTTAAACAGGATATTATTCAGAAACCTTTAAAGGTATATTAAGGAGTTCTTAAAGCTTATAAGTATTATTAGTAATCTTTTTAGCCCGCGATAGCTTTTAACTATAAACTTGTTTTAGTAGTCTTAGTAAACTAAAAACTAGTAAAAAAACGATTATCTATTTATTATACTAATAAACTTTTTTCTTTATAGGCGTTTAATTATATCGCTTTAAAAGGGCATTGAGTAAGCGTTTAAAGTAATAATAGCGTTAATCCCTTATAAGTCTATAACTACTTATCCTTTTTTTTTATTTACTATCTTTTATACTATAAATACTAGCGCTATAAATAAAGTAAGCGTATAAACTTATTTTAATTATCCTTATTTAGTTAGCTAGCTAAATATTATATTTACTGCCTTCTTATCCTTATTGCTTAATACGTATAATCTTAATACGACTTATTAATATTATTATTATTTTATTAAAGGAATACGTATATATTTAAATTCGTTATATATACTACTTCTTTATCTCTTTAAAAGTAAGGAAACGATTAAAGGATATCTTAGACCTTTAATATATATTTTAAGTCCTTAGTATAAATCCAGACGCCTTTATTAGTAATAAGCTTAAGTAAGTCCTTAGTTCTGCCGATTTTAAGCTTATAGTTTATTATAAGATCCTTTTATAAGAAGTCCTTAGTGGGGTTTATCCTATCCGGAATTTCTATTAAGACTTCCGCTAATAGAGTAGTAGCGTTAACCTCCTTATATAGCCGGAACTACTTATTAAAGTCTATAATTATCCTTACTTTTTAGACTTAGCGGAGTACTAATAGTTCCTTAAAATAGTTTATCGCTTTAAAGCTCTTATAATCTTATATTATTATCTAAGCGAGCTAAAGGTTTTTTAAGAAGAATTTTATATTATGCCTTAATAGTAGCGCTTAAACTTATATAAGTAAAGCGTAGCTAAAACTAAGTAAAATTATTATAATAACTATACAAATTACCTATTTATATATTGCTAGTCTTAGCTAAACTATCTTAACTTTAGCTTTTATCCCTTTATAGGCCCCGATTTATAAGACTAATATAAATTTAATAAAGTCTTTTTAGTAAAAAACTAAAAAATCTTAGCTAGGTAATATATTAACCGCTAAGCGTTTTACTATCTAAGCGCTAATTCTTACCTTTATAACTACGAGGCTACTATTTAGCTTTCTTAATATATACGCGGTAAATTCTACTTATTTAGTAGTAGCCGTCTTTTATACTTATTAAATTAAAATTCGATAAAAGAAGTTTATAGTTATATCTTAAAAGGTCTTTATTAAGTTAGCTTAAATAAAGCTTTAGTTTACCTTAGTATTTATATAGGCTTTAATATTTATCCTAGGCCTTTTCTTTTTATAAATTAGTAAGTATATATAAGTAAATCGTAATAGCTTATTAAAGCTTAATAGTTAAACTTTAAAAAAAGCCTTAACTATTTAAACGCTTTATAGCTTTTAAATAACTACTTACTATACTAAGCTATATCTTTATATAGCAACGTCTTAGCTAAGGTTAAAGGGGTATTTATCTTTAATATATCGGTAAAGCTTATTTTTTAAGGGGAATGCTTTGCTATAAAATCCGTATACTTTATTGGCCCCTTAAACGAAGTTTATTATAATATAGATTGCGGTTTTCTTTAAGCTTTTATTTATATCCGTTTAAGCTTCTTTTATATTATACTCTTTATCCTTTAAATAGTTATTAGCCTTTACTATAATTCCTTTTTTAAGTTATAAGGTATACCTGCTTTAGCTTTAGCGATAATAAGTATATAGTCTTAAAGGTTTATTTTCTTTTAAGCTAAAGGACCTTAGCTTATATTCTTAGCTATTTAAATAGGTTTTTCCCTTAACTTAACGAGCGCTATAAGGCTTATAGTATATAAGCCTTTACTAAGCGGTTTAAAAACGTAACCTACGGCCTTAATAAGCCCTTAATAAATAGCTAAAACGTCTTAAACTATTTTATAAGTAAGTATAAGGTATAACTAGTTAGCCCTTACCTTTTAATAGATTAAACTTATTTCTTTCGCGCTAATAAGTACTTTTAAGATCCTTAAGTATATTTAACTTATAGTTAAGGAAGAATTTCCTTATATTTATTAATTTATTTATTAATATACTTATTTCCTACTTAATATTATAAGGATTCTTATAAATAAATATCTAGCCTTTAGTAGATTTATATAGTTAAGTAGTTTAGCTAATAAAGCATAGCCTTAGCCTTATATTATAAGCGAGATATTTTAAACTTAAAGTCGGACTTTACTACTATATCTTTAATAGTAAAGTGCTTTTTATTAAGTGCTTATATCGCTATATTTAAGCGGATTCCGAACCGTTTTTATAAGGCGGAGATTTATTAGCTTAGTTTAACGCTAAGCTCGCTAAGTTCTTTTTATTATAGTTTTAAGAAGTCTTTAAAATACTATTTTACCGTACTTCTTTAAAAGAAAGAAGGCAATAAAATAGCTAAATTATCTATTTAGGCCTCGCTTTTATTAGCGTTTCGGCGGATAAAGTTAATAAAATAGTCTACTCCTTAAAACGTATTAGCTTTATTATCTCCCTAGACTTTATTAAAAGATACTTTTAGCGGTCTAATAGGTTAAATCTCCTTATATCCTTAGCTTATAGTTAAGGTTTTTCTTTAAGCTTAATAAGTATATCTTTTTTTCTTAGTACTTAAAGGAAACTAAAGAATTATTTATTTAATATTATTACTATTTTTACTAAAAGGCTTAAGGCTATAGTTAGTCTTAGTATTTTCGCGCTAAGTATAAATAGGTTTAGCCTACTAAGGGTATTGCTTATAATATTTTTATCGGTTACTATTAAGGTCTTAGTCTTAATACTCGCGCTAAGCGCTTAACCTTTCGTCTTATACGTATCTTAAAATCCGGTATACCGCGGGGCCTTAAGCGTAAGAG
Source organism: Ophiocordyceps robertsii (assembly GCA_027405785.1). NCBI lineage: Eukaryota > Fungi > Ascomycota > Sordariomycetes > Hypocreales > Ophiocordycipitaceae > Ophiocordyceps > Ophiocordyceps robertsii. The sequence continues at coordinate 12,928 of JAPEBW010001225.1, read as the reverse complement.
GCTTATTTTTATTAATTAAAAGTCTTAAAAATGCCTTAGTTAGTATAGCTATAGCAGACGAGGCTAAATAATAATACTAAACGAAGAAACTACTAAATATCCTTTAAGGCGGATTTTTAGTCAAGGCCTTAAAACTAAACTTTATTAGTAATATATAGTAAAAATATCCGCTAAGCTTATTATCTTAAGAAAAGAGTAACTTTATTATAAGCTTAATTTAAAGGGTATTTAGCAGGTAAGAAGCCGGATAGTTTTAAGGTTAGCTTATTTTTATTTCTTTTATTTAAAAGATAATTAATCCGTTTAAGTAATACTAAATTTAGTTTACTTAGTTATATAAGTTTTATTATTTTATAGTTTATTCTTTATTAATATTTTAAAAGCGGATTGCTTTTTAAAAGGCGATAGTCTTAGCTTATTTTAGTAAGACTTATTTTATATCCTATTTAGCTTTATATACTATCGCGGTATAGTACCTTAAAAAACGTAAAGGAGATTATTAAACTAGTATACTTAGTAAGCTATAGCCTTTTCCGCTTTTATAGCCTACTTATCTTAAAGTTTCATTATAAGCGCGTTGAAAAAAGGTGCTTATTATTAAGGTTAAACTTAAAGGCTAATAAGAGCTTTTTACTAAGAATTTTTTTATTTAGTATCTAACTTCTTATAAAATAAGTACTTAATCGTATAATATAGTCGCTCTTAGCTTAGCGGATATAAAAGGGATTTCCGTTTAAATAAGTAAGAATTATTACTATTTACTACGCTTAATAGTATAAAGATAAGGGGATAAAGCGCGGATTAATTACCGCTAGTAAGGGCTAGTATTATAAACTAATTACTACTAGTTAATGTTAGTACTACGGACTAATTACCGCTAATCGGGCTAATATAATAGACTAATTACTATATATAAACGTATATAAGGGTTTAAAAATAGTAAAAAGCTTATTTTTTTTAAGGTATAGCTAGCTACTTTATACTTAGTTCTTTTAGCTAATTTTAAGGATTTTTAACTATACTATATTTCCGTTTATTATTAGTATATAGATAAACTATAAATATCCTTATAAAATTACTTAATAAACTAAGTATAAGCTCAGTTAAAAATACTATAAACTATAGTTAAGGAAATTCTTTTAATATCCTTAAACATCCTTTAAAAATCGCGGTAAAGTCTATCCTATATCTTTTAAAGTGCTTTAATAATTAAAAATAGGTTAAACTATAATTAAGATATCCTATAAAAATCCTTAGATATTCTTTAAAGATACTAGCGGAATCCGCTTATTAGTTTTTATAGTATTCTTTTATAGTTAAAAACGTTTTAAACTATAGTTAAATAAGCTTTTAAGCTTTCGTAGTTATATCTTAAAAACCTTAGCGGGGTCCGACTAGTAATATTTATCGTATTTCTTTAAGTAAGCCTTTATTATACGTGCTTTAAGCGTTCCCTTTACGGAGTTTTATAAGGCTTCTTAGAAGTAAAGTAAGGCGTTTAAGCGTGGCCGTTTAGATTCTATAATAATAAGTAACTTTCGTAACTAAGGAAAAGGTCTTTTATTTAGCGTAACCTTTTATAATAAACTTATAGCTAAATACAGGGTGATATTGTTTTAGTAAGCTTTAAGATTTATTTTATAAGAAATATAAAGTAGCGCGGCGACTTTGTATAAATCCTTAAGATCTTACTTATAGCCTTTATATACACCTTTTTCTTCTTAAGTTATATCTTGTTTATATATACGTTATATAAAGTAAGAGAATATATATAGTATATAGAATTATATAGCGGATTTAATATATATTTCTACGTATTGATACTATATACTATTAATACTATATTAAGCTTATAAGCTATAGGAAAGTATATTAAACTCCTTTATAGCTTTTTTAAAGGGTACTTATAATATAAAAGTACGCTTTAATTATACTATTTAAAGTAAAGTAAAAAACCTTGAAATAAATAAAGAATTCTTTCTTTATAGCTTAAAAACCTTATTTTTAATAAGGAAAAACTAAAAGCTTAATTTTCCAAAAGGGAAAAACCTATATATAAGTAAAACCTCCTATTATTTTATAATCTAAGGAAAACCTTTATATAGGTAAAAAGCTTTAAAGTTATATAGAGGAAAGCTAAAAAAGCAAAAGGAGAGCTAAAAACCTTTATTAAAAATTTTATATTATAACCTCTTTTTTTCTTAGTAAACTTCGGAATTTATTAAATAGTATAAAGCTTAATTCTTAGTAAATATATTTACTATATTATCTTAAGATTTTTAATAATAAACTTTTATTTCCTTTTTTTATACTATTACGTATAAAACTATATACTAAGCCTATATATTTTCTTAGCTTAAATAATTCAAAATCTTTTACTATTTTTTATGTAGATTAATTATTAATAAACATACTAAGGATATTATTTTTAAGTATATTTATAAATATGCCTTTTCCTATAATACTAAAATAACTATATAAATATAAGGCTTTCTTATTAACCCCCTTAAGGCTTATATATTCTATCTTATAGATAAAGAGTGCTATTAACTTTTATTTTTAATATGCTTAGCATATAAGGTTATTATTTATAAAAAGATAGTACCTAGAGACCGACTTACGGTTAATAAGATCGCTAGCTAAATTAGCATTAATATAAGCTTTAAAAAATTACATATTAAATGCTAGATTATAATTTAAATATATATCTATTAAGAGCCTGCGTGTACTTAGTTTAGTAGTAAGTGGCCGGATAATTGTTTATTTAAAGCTAAGGAGGGAAGGGGGAAATCTTTATCTAAACTACGTGGCTTTTTACTTTTAAGGGGTCGCTTAAGTAGCCTGTACTTAAGTTAAGTTTAGGTTAAGGTTAGGCCGAGTTCGGGTAGAGTCTTATACGACTTCGGCTACACGTCGGCCCGACCTTAGGTTATTTGCTATAGTATAACTATAGCTCTTTTAATAGTATAGCCTATAATAATATCTAAGCTAGGATATTTATTAATATCATTCTAAATTGTATTTAGTGCTTTAAAATGCGGAATCTTTAAATTAAAAGTAAATTTAGTATGTAAAATTACTTTGTATAATATATTAAGCCTTAAAGATAATATGAAAAATGTTAGTAAGCCTATTTACATTTAATATAATAGAACATACTCTTTATAGCTATATAGTCTTTATTTTTCTTTAATTTCACTCCCTTTATAGTAAGAGCTTTTAAAGTTCTTATATTTTGTTTATTAAATTCCTTTATCTTATTAAAGGTATATCTTTCTTAAGATATATATATTACCTTTTTTACTTTATTTATAGTTATAGTTATTCTTAAAAAGGTTTTTACTTTACTTAAACATTAAATCTTTAAGACCTTACTTATTTTATTAATAATTTAAGTTATAGAATCGTTTGTAGGCCTTAAAACAACAGATCGTCTATATAAACTAATATAGATATATAAAGCTTTTTACTTATAAATACTCCTTTGTTAATAGGTAGGTAGGAAAATCTTTGCTTGCCTAAGACCTTAAATAATAAAATATACTAAAGTATTAAACTTTATTTATAAATATATAAAGTTTTATTTTATTTTATAACTAGCTATTTATTTTTATTATACTGCTTTTTATTATTTTTATACTTAAGGTCTTTATTTATAATATAGTCTTTATAACCTTATTATAGATTTATATATATTTCTATATCGATATTTCTATATATTTCTATATCTATATTTATATATATAAATTCATTTTTATACCGTACTATAGTATTTACTAATTATATGTTATAGCTAGCATTAAAAATAGTTTAGTAGACTTTAGTCTAGTAGTAGTAAAAAAGGTTTTAATATAGTTTAAGCCGTAAATTTACTAATAGCGTTATGCTATAAAGCGGCCTTTATATTTAGTTAAATTATATTTATTATCCTTTTTTATTTTATAGACCAATTAGCTTCTTTAAGCCTCCTTATTATAAGGAACCTCTTATATTTCCTTAGTATCTAAACTTATAAGTTCTTTTAGTTTAGCTAGTATAGCTTTATCTTAGTCTTTTACTTAAAGACTATTTATAGCCTGCTTATAAGTAGTAGGCTTAATAGGATCTTTATTTCCTTTTTTAAAAAAAGGAATATATTCTATATTATTATTATTACTTATAATATTATATCTAAGGTATTTTATAAAATCTTTCTAGTATTTAATAGGCTTCGTAGGAATTTTTACTTAAATCCTTTTAACCTTTTACTAAGTATTATTATTACTAGTATTATTATCTATATTGTTAGTAATTTTATTGCTATCTATATTATAAGTATTTATATTATTAGTATTGTTACTAATATTATTATTATTAGCATTATTATTATTATTATTATTATTACTAGTATTATTATTATTATTATTATGACTAGTATTATTATTCTTAGTATTGTAGCTATTAAGCAGCCTATTTAAGAAAGGCATTTTATTAAAATCAGTATATTCTTCCTAATTTAAGAAGTTATTCTTTAGTATAGTTATATCTTTATAAACTATTACGTTTCGTTTAGAAAAGTTATATATTTTTTAAGCGGTGTTTTTAAAGCTTATTACTACCTCTTTATAAGCTTTACGCCTTTATTTATAATTAAGGGTTTTATGTTAATAAAATATAGTGCTTCTAAATACCGTTATTTTATCTAAGCCTTCTTAACTTAAGGCTATATTATCTTTCTTTTCTATAGGAGATATAAAACCTAAAGTAGAATAAGGAGACTTATTTTAAATTTATAAAGCTGCTAAAACAGCCTAACCTTAAAGGTATTTTAGTAAATTCGAGGTAAAAAGCATAGCTCGAACTTTATTAAGTATAGTCCTATTTATCCTTTTTATTTTGCCGTTATAATAAGGGGTATATATAAGGCTTTCATTATTAAAGGCCGTTCTTTAAGCAATATAGGTTTATATTATTTCTAAATTCTCTCGTATTATCTAAGAAAACCCCTTGTATAATAGTCTTATTTATATTCTTTTCTAATTCCTAATTACATTTTAAGAATTTAGGCAGATATTTTACCTTACGTTTGATAAGGTATATTCTTAGATATTTAGTAGTAAAATCTAAAAAAATATAAAGTATATATATTTATTAAAAGTAGGGGTTTTAACAAGACCTTTAATATTAGCATATATTTTATCTAAAAAAAGTTATTTCTTTTTTAAAGGAGTTTTTTTCTTTTTATTCTCTTTATAGCTTTTATATAAGCTTTAAATTATTTTATCTTTATTACATTTGCTTTATTAACAGTTCCATTAAAATACACTTTTCTTAAGTATTTATATAAGGATTTATAATTTCTATATCTTAGTTTTATATACTAAAAAAGTATATTTATAGTCTTTCTTTTACTCCTAGACGTTTCATTCTTATTTATATTGTTTATACGTATATTGTGTATAGCGGTATTCTATATATATATATTGTTTATAGAGCTGTTTTGTTTATAAAAAGGTATAAAGAGTATACAAGGTATAGAGGGTATAAAGGTATTAAGAAGAGGGTTATTTACGTAAGCTAAGGAATCGGAAACGTTAAGTATTTCTTTAAAGGGAGAAGACGTTTTAAAAGAGGAAACATTTCGCTTTTTTCGGCCTTCAACTACTAATTTTCTAGTAACTAAAACTCTCTCTTAAGAAAGCTCTCTTAAGAAAGGGATATCCGTAAAACGCTTATTATTATTCTTCGAATAGTCTTAAATAAATCTAGTCGGAAGGGGCCTTATAAAAAAAAGAAGCTTTAAGTTTAAAACTTACTGCCTTTACCTTATCTTTATTTTCATTAAGCTAAAAGTATTCTTTTATAGCATAGCCCTTTTTATTATAATTCTTATAAAAAGCGGGTTTTCTACTATATAAAAGAAATAGCTAAATTAAAAAAGGACCTTTTAAAGCTTTAATTCTTTTAAACTTATTAATAGAAAGGAAAGAAAGTAATTTTAAAGTAAAGGTTTAAGCGTTATCTTAAAGAGGTTAAAAATATTAGTTATAAAGCTAAATTTAAAGCTATTTAAGTATTCTAAAATCTAAGTAATAATTACTACCTTAAAGATTCTAATTTCTTAAGTATTAAGCTTATTAAAAAGCTCTTTTATCTTCTTAAGATATACCTTAATTAAAGTATACGTTTTAATAGTAGTTATAAATAATTCTTTTATAACAAGAAAATTCAAAGCAAAGTTTACTAAGTTATAAAGGGTTTTTAAAGCATCTTAAGCTAACTTTATAGTCGTATAGTGTTTTATTTATAGAAAACGGCTATCCTTAACTATTATATATATTAAAGTAAGGATTTCCGCGGATTAAGTATATAGATCTTAAGAAACGGCTAAAGTAGCTTTTATTCGAATAAAAACAGATTTTATTTAAAGTAACTAAAAGAAAGAATTCAAAAAACCTTTTAACTTACTAAATATATAATAGTTCTTATTAAATATATATTCTATAAACTTTTTTTAAAAGGTATTTTAATATAAAGGTTAATAAGGAAAAACATGTATAAAGTAAAAAGGTTTTAAAGGGATATTAGTTAAAAAATATAATAATAAGGTCCGAAAAATATAAGGAAAATCTTATTAAAAGGGGCGTTTGTTATTATATAAGACGAAAGTTTTAAAGGGTTTATTTATTTTTTAAAATCTTAGTAGCTAATTATAAGCTTAGGAGTATAAAAAAGAGGAGGAGAATAAGGTAAAGGACTTTATATAAGGTAAGCTAAAAAAGATAAAAAAAAAGGTATTAAAAAGCGCGTACTTTATTATATAAGGAAGGATTTTTAAAGGACTTTTATCGCTTAATATAGTCTTAAAAATACAGTTATAAAACATTAAGTATAAAAGGAAAAAAAGGAATTTATAAACTTAGTTTAATAAGATATTAAGAAGATTCCGGCTAAAATACGCTTTATAAGCATAATAACATTAAAAGCGGGGAAGATATTTTCTAGAGTTTTTTAATTATATAATAGTCGGAAAAACATAGGCGAGGGTAAGTAATAAGTTTAGTATTATAGAATTTAAATAGCCACGCCCGGACTTCTTACTTTACTCTTAAGGAGCCTTACGGAACCCCGCGATAAGAACGCTTAAAGCACGTACTATAAAGGCTCGCTTAAAGAGATATAATCGATATTACTAGTCGGACCCCGCTAAAGTTTCTAAGATATAACTATAAGGGCTTAAGAACCTATCCGATTATAGTTTACGACGTTTTTAACTATATAAGATACTATAAAAACTATTAAGCGGATTCTGCTAGTATCTTTAAAGGATATTTTAGAATTTCCGTGGGATATCTTAATTATAGTTTAACCCGTTAAAACTATAAAAGCACCTTAAAAGATATAAGATAGACTTTACTACGATTTTTAAAGGATATTTAAGGATATTTAAAGGATTTCCTTAACTATAGTCTATAGTGTTTTTAACTAGGCTTATACTTAGTTTATTAAGTAGTTTTATAAGGATATCTACGGTTTATTTTCGTACTAATAAGAAATAGAAAGATAGTATAGTTAAAGATCCTTAAAATTTGCTTTAAGAACTAAGGATAAAGTAGCTAGCTATGCTTTAAAGAAAAGATAAGCTTTTTCCTATTTTTAAACCTTAATTTACGTTTATATACGGTATTTAGTTTATTATACTAGCTTAACCGGTAGTAATTAGTTTATAGTACTAGCTTTAACTAGCGGTAATTAGTCCGCGCCTTATCCTCTTATCCTTATATTATAAAACATAGTATTTAGCTTAAAAGAAAGCTAGGCTTATAACTACTTAAAAAGCAAAATAGGCGTAGTATAAAATAAGTAGGTAGCTATAAGTAAAAGGATTATAAGAGTATAAAAAGTATGTGAAAAGTGAAGAAATAGATAAGATATATATAGTTAATGTTTATAATTTAACTAAAGTAAAGAAGGTATTAAGGCCTCTTATTATATATAATTCTTAAGCTATAAGTAATAATAGTAACTAAGGGAAAGATCCTTTATTTAGCGTAACCTTATATAGTTAACTTATAGCTAAATATAGGCTTATAGTTTCTTAGTAAGCTTAAGAATTATTTTTATAAAGAATATAAAGTAGCGCGGCGACTTAGCGTAGATCTTAAAGATTCTACTTAAAGTTTTTATATATACTTCTTCCTTCTTTACTTATATCTTTCTTATATATGCATTATATAAAGCAAAAGAATATGTATAATTTATAGACTTATTTAAAGGATTTAATAAGTATTTTAAAGAATTTATACTATGCACTATTTATACTATACTAGGCCTACAAGCTACGGGAGAGTATATTTTACTCCTATATAATAAGCTACTATACTAAGTTAGAACTTTTAAAATAATTCTTTATAAATAAAGTTAAATAAGTCTTAAAGTTAACCTACTTACTTAAGTTCTTTAAATAAAGTATAAAGTACGTACTTAAGTATAAGTATTCAATAATAATAAAAGCCTTTATTAACTAATATATATAGTGAAATATATAAAAGATACTAAAGTTTCTTTTTAATAAATTTTTAAAAATATGTTTAAGCTAAGACGTATTAAAATCGAATTTTAAGAAAGTTTCATTTCTTTTATTTTAAATTCTAACTAAGTTTAAAACTTTATAATAATTAATTAATAAAGTATTTTATAAATAAAAGATAAGTTAAATAAATATATTTTCTATATTTTCTATATTTTCTATATTTTCTATATTTTCTATATTTTCTATATTTTCTTTATTTTATATATTGTTTATATTCTCGATATTTTCTATCTTTTCTATATTCTCTATATTTTTCATATTTCACATATTTTATAGAATGTTAACTAACAATAGTTTTAACTGTTATATATACTCAGGTTCTTTTTTTACTTTATATATACTACTATTAAGTTATTCTCTCTTTAAACTAAATAGAATTATCTTGAAATTTATTTTAATATATACTATCTATTAAAACCTATATACTAATTAATATAAGCCTTTATAACTTACTTAAGTAAGTTAGTAAATACTTTCTTTCAGTTAATTAGTATTCTTTAATATTTATATATAACATATACTAATTAAGTATATATATATATATATACTTCTATAAAATACTTTAATTAGAAAAATAAGCATAGTATAATTAAGTAAGTTCTTATTACGCTTTATAGTATAGAAATAAGGGGATAAAAAGCAAACTAATAACGACTAGTAAAAGCTAATACTATAAACGAATTACTACAAATTATATAACGGAGTAAAATATACTCTCCCGCAGCCTATAGACTAAATACAGCAGGAATATCACACGACATAAATACGCTGAAATATATATTAAATCCGCTATATAGTACTGCAAACTATATAAATTCTTTTTTATTATTCCATGCATAGATAAGGAAGGTATAAGCAGATTAAGAAGGGGTATATATAGAGACTATATGCATAATCTATGCTAAGTCGCTACGCCATCTCGTATTCCTTGTAGAATTAATCTCTAGGCTTAAAATACAATATTAACCTAACAATAGCTATTAGCTTACTTTGCATAATTGCGCTAGATAGGGGGCCCTTTTTTTAAATTACCTTGGTTACCTATAGCCTAGGAATTGTCTATATAAGAAGGCCTTAGTCCCCCCTTTACCTTAAATAGATTATAAACCTTATATATATATATCTTATCAATTTTTTACCTTTTTGCCTATTCTTTACATTTTTATAATCCTCTTACTTATAGCTACCTTCTTATACTCTTCTATATATATTTTGCTCCTTAATTAATTAAAGCTAATATTATAAACTAATAACTATTAGTTAAGCTAGTATAATAAACTAATAACTATTTATAAGAATAAGTTAATAGTAAAAAGTTCATTTTTCTTTTAAGCATATTTAGCTACTTAATAATTTGCTTTTAAAGATATTTTAAAGAATCTTTAATTATATAAGCTACCTATTGATTATTAATATATAGATAGTCTATAAATAACATTATAAAATCACTTAATAAACATAATTTAAGCTTAATAAAAATACTATAAATTATAATTAAGAAAACAGCTAAAATATCCTTAAAGATCTTATAACAATTAATATAAAGTTTATTATATATCCTTAAAAGTATTTTCTTAGTAAAAGCTAAAGTAAACTATAGGTTAATATATTGTATAAAATGTTTTAAATACTCTTTAAAGGTACTAATAAAATCTGCTTAATAGTTTTTTAGGTATTCTTCTTAGTTAAAAATATTATAAACTATAGTTAAAAAGCGTTATAAGTCTTATTAAATATCTCTTAAAAGTCTTAGTAAGGTGCGCTTAGCAGTGTTTATAGTTTTTTATAAGATATGTCTTTATAGTACGTGGTTTAAGCGTTCTTAGTATAAACTCTTATATATCCGTTTAAGTTTTTTATAATAAATCTTTAAGAGATATATAAAAGATTTAAGTATAATAGCTTAAACTTTATAATAGTTCCTTTTTACTAAACTTAATATAGTAAAAAGTAAAATAAGTTAGCTGTTATTAAAGTATATAATAATATATAAAACAGTATTTAAAAAGTAATAACTATAGACTATAAATATTAGTCTTATATAGTTAATTACTTACTTATTTTAAAATACTTAATCTTAATAAAAACTAATATAAAATTATAAAGTTAAGAGTTTTAAAATACTTATTTATAAATATTATTATAAGAATAAGTAATTATATTCTCTTTAGTATTAAAAAGCAACTTTTAAGTTTTAAGACTTATAGTATAAAAGTATATTTTAAATATATAATAAGGAGTATATAGTATTAATAAAACGTTTTAAAGTTAAAAACGTACATAATGAACATTATAAAGCTTTATACCTTTATACTTAAACTAAAAAGCTATATAAAGAGCTCTTTTAGTTGTTAATAGCTTTAAAAAAAACCTTTTTCTTTAACTTAATTATAATTAATATAAGCAGCTTATAAGCTTAATAAGGTAGCTATTTTATCTGTCTTAGTCTTAATAAGACACTAAATCTACTTCTTTTTATATACTTAAGTAAAAACTAAACGTTTAACTACTTTTATTTATACTATTATTACTTTTTTTTTAGCAATGTATACTTATTTTTATAGTTAAGAAATAAGTAATATATATAAATTTAAGTAAGTTAAGTATTATTAGGCTAAAAAACCAAGCATTTAAAAGAATAGCTAAAGAAATACATATATTTTATAAAAGGCTTTATTTAAGATACTACTAGAAAAAGGGTAAAATCTTAGTACTAGCTTATTTTAATAATAAATAAATACCTTGTTAAGATTTATATTCTACCTTAGCTAATATGTTCTATAAGTAAATTTTTATAGAACTTAATAGCTTTTAATATACTAAAAGAAAATAAATATAAACTTAGTACTAGTAAAAAAGAAGTTGAAAAGTCTACTTTATAGCTAAAAGAAGAATGATAATAGTATTATAAACTAAAATAACTATAATATACTAAAAAAGTAAAATAAGAATCCGGCTAATATCGCTTTATGCTTATAAAAAGACTTTCTTTCTTTTTTTCTTCTTAGCTAAAACTTAGACCTGTATATAAGTTAAATTTACTCTTTTTACTACCTTTTACTTTTTATACCTTTATATATTCTCCCGCTTTATACTTTTAGTTACTCTTATTTATATATTCTTTTATAAAAAAATAAGTATATAAAGGTATACTATATAAAGTATATAGCTTTTAATAGCACGCTTTTTTAAAATTATAAAGTAGTTAAAATGCTACTAACCTCCTTATATAATACTACTTACTTATTTTAATCGTATTTTGCTTATAATACTATATTATTAATTATCTTTAGTTACTAATATTTATTAACTATAAACAAAATGTCCTTTTTTACTTAAATAGCAAAATAGAAAGTTCTTTTATTTCTTTATTATTATATCTAAAAGGTCTACTTATAAATATATATACTATAACTCCTTATACTTATTTATGCTCTTTATTCTATATAATAGTTATAAGCTTATTTTATTATTAGCTAAGTATATCTTCTTTTTTGCTTATTTTTACTATATATTAATAATAGCTTTTATCACACTTTAAGCAATTTATCTTTTTAACATTTTTAACGCTACTATTTTTAATAGCTTTAATAATTAAAAATGACGAATTTCTATTATTAAGCAATTTACTATATCCTATAAATTTTCAAAACACTTTAACCTCTTTAAAATAAGAAGAAAAAGAATTTTATAATACTAGGTTTACTAATACTTTAATCGATAAATATACAAGCATTTTATCTATTAAACATTTTATTTAAGAAATTTAACAACTGAAATTTCTACTTACTTAATACTACTAAAAGGTTTAATAGTATAAAGATTAGTAAAGGCCGTTATAAGCCTTTTATAATATCTTTTTATAACTATTATTTATTACTAAAATATAATAACTAAAGAATATAATCTTACTTTATAACTACTTTTTCTTAAATCTCGTATAGCTCTTAAAACCTAAGTTACTATAATTAAGGGCTATAAAAACAAGCTACTAAGTTTTAGTAAGCTAGAAGTAAATTTAATAGCTAATAAGCTAGTTCGTAGCCTTAATATAAAAGCTAAAAGAAATAGTAAAGATATATATATAAAAAGGGGCCGGCTTACTAACTAGTAGCTAAATACTACCTTATAATATAATAGCGGGAGCTATAACGCTTATAATAAAAAAAGAAGACAAAATGTCTATCCGTCCGACTATATAAAAACATTGCGCGCCAGTTATCACATAGTCGGATAATTAACGTATATAGCAGATATAGCGGATTTGCACCTTAATAGCCTCCCTATCTCGATATACCCGGTATAAGAGATACGATAGTAAAAAACCCGCGTATATACTCCGGTAAAAAACCTATA
>JAPEBW010001224.1:0-28241 GCA_027405785.1 Ophiocordyceps robertsii | reverse complement strand
TCGCGCCAGTACCCGCGGTGGCCAGAGTCGCTCCGGCTCATGTACACCTGGTCGGGGGCGCCGCTAAAGGCCATGAGGCCCAGGACAATGGGCAGCTCGCCGCCGAGCCCGCGCGACGGCGGCAGGCCGGCGTTGGAGCGCGGGGCCGCATACGCCTGCGGCACCAGGCCGGGGATCCAGCTCGGGTTGCGCCCGGCGACGTACTTGACGGGCCCCCCGCCGTGCGGCGGCAGGTACGAGGCGTCGGGCGTCGTGGCCTGCGACAGGCCCCGGAGGGGGTCGGGCGGGTGGAAAAAGTGCAGGGCGTGCATTGTCTGCTCGTGGTCCGGCAGTGTCGTCGGGTCCGCGGGGATGATGACGACGGGCAGGTGCGGGTTGCACGAGAAGACGGCCGCGTGGCTGTAGCACTCGACGGCCGCGAGGTCCGGGTTGAGGCAGTAGCCCTCCTGGCGCAGCGTTGGCCGGTACCATTGATATCCGCGCGCCTCGGTGACCTGGCCGCCCTCGTACCGCATGACGCGGCTTGCCTCCTCGCCCTCGTATCCCAAGCAGTTGCGTGGTGGCAGCTCGTTGAGCCAGACATCTCTATGCATATCACACGACTCCCCCTGGTACATGAGCAGTTCGTTGACCACAAACAGGAAGCTGACCGACGGGCTGCTCGAGCTCGACCTGGACTTGTGCGCCTTGTGCTTGTCGGGCTGTTTCCTAGATCGGCCCCCTCTCGTCTGCGTCCGAGCACATCAGCATTCTTTCACCCCCTCATTCTCATCGAGAGCAACACCGTGCCCCGGCACCAAGGGTTTCACGCACATAGGCGTCCAGCATGGAAGACATGTCGTCGTGCGACGTTGGGCGGAGGTACTGCTCAGAACGAAACTGGCCGTGGGAGACGATAGACGCAGAGTAGTCGTAGGGGGCCCGGGCTACATATTGTGCCCGTCTTCACTTCGAACGGGTCGCCGCCAATGCAGGAGGTATCGCTGCCCAAGGCCGAGTATCCAACAGGACCATTGGTGGGATTAGGCCGTGACGTTGTGCACCAGCATCAAGCAAAGCAGACGACGAAAAACGTCAAAAGGCTGGCCTCATTAACCGTCTCCCGGTCGGCCGATCCCTGGGTCCGCATGGGCGGGCGTTGACGTCGGCCGGCAGACAGGGCGGGGGGCGCGATCAGTAGCCTGCTCTTGAGTGAGGGACCGGAAGCGCCAGATCTCATGCAAGAGACGTAGCCGTCGGAGTAGTACGCCGTCAACGCGGGAGTACCTTGTGAGCTGCAACGTCGCGGGCCCTCGCGTGCCCCAGAGACAATGTGGCGTCCTAGGCGCAAAAGTGTCGGCCTGGATCGCCACGTGGGGACCGTTGCCGCTCCCGCCCTCTGACAAGTACCTATGAGCCGTGCCATGGCTTGTATACGGACGAATATGCTTGTCGGCCATGCATGTAACCACGTCTTGCGCCCAGAGAGGCAAATGTGCAGCTGCCTGCCACAATCTCGAACGGCCGTGGCGGCGAATGGAGAGCCAGACACACGTTGTGGTTGAGACGGCCTCATCAGCAAAAGGCCAGGACGCCATCGTGGACCAATCGAGGGCTGTGATGCATCCGGGTTAAGCGCAGGGCACCTTCACCGTCACATCCGACATGGACCGAGGACTTGGTCGACAATCTCCTGCTGTCCGTCCGAGAACATGGGCCACGTCGACACGAAAAGGAACTCCAAACGTCGGGAACGAGAAGAGTCCAGACCCTTGGTGCGACGAGCAGCGGCCGCGCGCGAGTCGAGCGCTCTATTGGCAGGGGCTGCCAGTCCGAATATGACATGGCAGGACGGCTGTCAAGAGATGGAGCTGGCGGTGACGGGTCGAGATGCCAGATCGATGCGGGCGCCGTCGACAACGGCCCGTCGCGGACAAGGCCGTTTCACCTCAGCCTTCGTGTATGTAGGAGAGTCCTTTTGGCCGTCGACGGACGACCAACAAGGAACCATGCCAGAGACACAGGGTCGAATCGATGGCGCCCCAGACAGACAACGGGAACGCGAGATCGGCAACCGACGTGGGGAAAAGAGGGGTCACGCCGACGATGCGTTGACACCAACGGCTCGCCCCGAAGGGTGCTGCGCAGGATCATCGTCGAATGAGAGCATCCTCGGCGGCGACGCTGCCGAGATTCCAACCCATACAGCCCTGGTCATCACTCGTCACTCCCACGGGCCGTGCTTCGTCATTTGCATGTCGTTGGCGCCATGTCAGTCTACAATGTGCCGTGATGTAGGACGGAACGGGCTGCTGTCGTGTTACACAGCTTTTCGAACGCAGTCACCAGCTTGAAGTCGGTGTGAACCTTGTTGGCTGATTGGTCCAGTGTCTGAGATAGGGTGACAGGCCATCCAATTTGCAAAAACCAGAGGCAACGACTGGCTCGATCAGGGAAGCAGGGCGAGGCCAGAGAAATTCCCAGGGGCCGACCATGTTCTGGGCCCGTCGGCCGGAAGTAGGGCTACCTAATCTTCACCCAACGCGTCGTTTCCCAGCATATCTCTTCGAAGCCCTTTCATGACGGGCACAAGTTGCATGGTGAATGTTGTGTCTCCCCGTCTGATGGTCCCGATTCATGCAAATCTAGTCACCTGCCAGTGCTTGAATGCTGCCAAGAACCAGAGGAGTCGGCACCAGGCGCACCGGCAAAGGAGGGTGTGTGTCAAGAAGCCGACTCCGGTCGCTGTATCGAGTGTCTCGAGCAGCCAGGGGGTTGTTCAGCCTCGGGTCTTCCGATAGCTGCATAGCTGGCTCCGGGGCTGCGCACATGTCTCAGAGAACCCAAACATTCCGCAGAAGCAGCCCGTCGCCTGGGAGACACGGCGATTTGGGAGCTGTCATTCGCCCCGCCTGGGCCTTTTACAAGGCATCGACTCGTTGTCGGCCATGGCGTCTGCAGGCGAGTCTGATAGGAGCGCCTTGGCTTCCTCCAGGAGCTTCTTCTCCCCGAGCCTGACTTGGACAGCCATTCTGTGGCGCCGGCCAAGATCTTGTCTCTGAAGCAGCAACTCGTCCTCTGCCATCGTCGTCGGGTACTGCGACTCTATAGCCAAGACCGACCGGGCCATTAAGAGCTGCAAGGATTCTTGCCGACCCCTTTTATCTTGCGCAAGCCTGTCGTCAATCTTTTGCAGCGCCTTGAGAAGCGCCTTCAGTTGGTCTTGCAGCTCGGCGGGCATGTCGTCGAGGACCCCCGGGCCGGACAATGTGCCATCCGCGTTTGGCTCGCCCGCCTCTCGCTCCAGGACAAACGAGTCTTCCCACTCGTCATCACCAACTCGGTTGCGCTTGGTACCGTCAGCGGTCACTCCCATGGTTTGTGCCATCCGACGATTGACCCACCACCTCTTGCAGAGTATCTCTGGATATATTCATGGATATATTCAGCTGTGCTGCCACGGCACTCTCGACGGTTGCCCACGGGATCTCGACAACGTCGTAGCGCGAATGGTTAGCGGTGACATAGCCATAGCGGCGGAGGAGCTCCGAGTTTGGATGAGGGCCGTAGTAGTTGAGAATCTCGTCGCCCGCCCTGATTTGTCTCAGCGACGTAACGGTCAGATTCTCGTCGCCATGGTTCACGTGTGCCTGGGCCTTGGTCAGCCTCGCCTGCGCGGCTCAGGGGCAAGACTGACGTTGAATTCGGCGTCAGCGTTTAGCATGTCAGCCATGGGGACCATGCCCATCATGGACCTGGCGTCGCGATCCTCGGCCCAACCATCGGCATTGTCGCCGTCGTCATCTTGGTCCTCGTTTTCGAGATCGAAAGCATACGCCATGACTGTGCTTCCCATTCTGTGGGCGAGGTGGACGAGATGCTCGTCGCTGAAGTTGCCACTTGAATGAAAGACATCCGGCCTGCTCCGGATGATGGGCACGAGCTTTGAGCGAAACATGCTCTCGGCATCAGCCTTGCCAATCCTGAACCGCAGGGGACTCGCCTGGAGCTCCTGAAGCTCTCGGTCTGACCAAAACATGGGCGTGTCAAAGGCGTCAGGGAGGACATCGAGGTAGGGGTTCCACGCAGACAAAGGGCCCATCATGTACTCGTACATCAACACCAAGATGAGGGCGCTCCACGAGTCGAGTCCCTGCTCATCGTCCCCGTCGCCTTGGCTCTCAAAGAGATGCGGAAGCTGTGGGCGCAGCGTCGACGTATCAGTGTTGACAATGGCCTTGCGCGGGATCGTGAAGAGAGTGGCTTCTGCGGGAATGTCGCGGATGGCAACTGACGCCCGGTTAGCAGGCCATATCTCAAGCTCACTCGGCCAGCGTCAGCCAAACGCACTTATGCCACGGCCAGCGTTGCGAGAGCGCAAGTCGACCAACTCAATCGAGTCGGAAAACGTTGCCCCGGGAAGAGCCCGGAACCAGTGCAAGAAGGCCGCCGTTTTGTCGGAAAAGGCCGGCGAAGCCATGCTTGCTAAATCTGAGTCAGACGGGGCTCAAGGGGCTGCAGTCGCCAAAGCTCAATGCAGCTCAGGGGCCCTTTGACTTGGCCGAAGGTCGATGGTGAGAGGGTACTTGGACCCGAAGACACGATCCCCATGATGTGAAAAAAAAAAAGCACAGTGCGTAGAGGTGGCACTGGTGTGCAGCGGGACTGTATACTTTACACTGTACGTCCACGCGCTCCATGTATCTCTCTCTTCGGCATACTTGCTTCGGCACCAAAATAGATGGTTTACGGCCGCCAGCCTGGCTACTAACTCTCTTCACTATACAATCTCTAATAACCAAGTAAAAGATGGCTCCGCACCAGTTGAAGCACGCCACGGCATGCCATCCCCCAGTCGACTCGTACACTCTTCCAATACAGCCGAGGGACACGAATATCCACGCCATACACCCTCATTCCTCTTGCTCTCCTTGGTCCTTCTTGCTCTTCTTCGCCTCTCTCTTCTTGGGCCGCAGCCACTCTTCCATCCCCTCGGGCCAGTACACCCTGTTCTCCGGCCCGCCCATGCCGAAACTGTCGGGGCTCACCTCTCTTGCCGGTATTTCAACCTGGTCCTCTGCCTCGCCGCCATTGGCCTTTGCCTTTTTGCGCCACTTTGTCTTCTTGAGCACGGTCTTGCGGGGCTCGTCGTCGCGCTCGTGCGGCACCACGTCGTTGAAAAGGTCCCATCCGGGCAGCTTAAAGGCCCGCATTAGTTCAAACACGGCCTGCTCCTTGTCCTTGGCTTCAATCATGAGGTCCATGTCTGGAGCGCAAGGTGGTAGCGTCTTGACCCGCGGCGAGTGCTTCCTACGGTCCCGGGGTGTCACGGCCGAGGCCGTCGGCTCGCTGTAGTGCATCTTCTGGGTAATCTTTTTTCTCGACCACGTCGCCCTGATGCGCTTATACATGCTCATGATGTCATGGGTCCCCTCACGGAGACTCGGGTCAAAAATGATGTTGTGATGGTGAAAGTCGAGCACGAGCGGGATATTGAGCTCCTCGCAAATAGGAAGCAGGTCATGCACGCTCCACGAAACATCATCGTTTTCCAGCACCAGCCTGCACTTGACCCCGTCCGATAGCTGGGCATAGTTTCTGCGGAATCTGGCGAGCGCAGCGTCCTTGTCGCCGTACGTGCCTCCCATGTGTAAAACCATGACGGCGTCTCGATTGAGCTGCTCGGGGAGTTCCAGCAAGGAAAGCATCTCATTGTGGTATTCCAGATCGCGCACCGCCGCCTCGACAACCTCGGGCCTCGGACTGCCAATCTGCGTAAACTGCCCCGGATGCGTCGTGAGGCGATGGCCCAGCTCCGCCGCCACCTTTCCGGTCTCGGCCAAGACACGCGAAGCAAAAGGGGCCAGACGATAGCCGTGCTCTTTGTGGCTGGCGAATGGAAACATTTCACTGCTCAGCCTCATAAACTTGATGCCGTACTTGTCGTTCCAGCGAAGCATCTTGGTAACATCGGCGGCGTTGGCGAGGCCAATGTCCCGCACATAGGCGAGGCCCCGCTTGACGTCGCCCGGCTGCGTCTTGTCGGGGCGGTTTTTGGTGGCGTGTTCGGGCTGAGCAGGGTCCAGCAACGGATGTCGGTGCTCAATAATCGAAGCCAGGCGACAAGTCCGCGAGCAAAACACCGGTGGCTTCGCGGCTCTTAGATACGTGTTGAGACAGGCCTGGAGTTGGGTCAGCTCTTTGAAGATGAACGCAGCGTATCAGACGGGCGAATGGCCACAAATCTGGTGTCCAGGCATTCTCACATAACCCAGCCGACCGGACCAGGGCAAAGGAAGTATCTCACTATTGACGGGAGGCAGTCTTCTGGCACCCCTCTCCTGGACGTCCCCTTCCGGGGCGAGCTCTAGTGAGAGACGGTCTGCACCGGCTGCGCCGTACTTGGCATCGTCGTCGAGGACCATTTCCGCCGCCGTCGCCGCCGTCGTCGTGGACGTGGTGCCCGAAGTTGGATGAACGGTGCCGGCCTCGGCGAGGACGTTTAATTCGGAGCTCTCGACGGCCCGGCGCTGCCTCTTGGCCTCATCCTGCAACATTTGCTCCATCTGACTCAGGTCCTGCATGGCACGCTCGACGCCTTCGTCTGAAGTCAAGGTTGTTGTCGTCGCATTCGAGAGGACGTCTTGCCGTTGGACGGCGCTCTGGGCTGTTCTTCGGCTGCTCCTCCTCGGCGCGTCGGCTTGGGGCGGCGGAGGCTGGGGGCCGCTTCTCTTGCGCTTCGGCGGCATGGCGACGACGGAGAACTTGGCGATGGCTGAGGGGCTCGGCGACCAGGTTTGTAGGGCGGCGATGCTACAAGAACCATGTAGGCAACGGGAGAGGAGACGGGGTAAAGGCATGCGAGGGACTTTCCGGACTGCCGGCTTCGGGGGCACGACTTGGCTATAACGGGGCCTCTTGTGGTTGCACAAGCGGGCGTCGTGGTCCGAGTCGCCCAGTTGCGACGAGCCAGACTGACTGGGAGGCACGCGCGGGGAGGCGGAGGTTCCTATCCGCGGAGCAGGGCCTATGACAGTTGCGTGTACGTCATAGGCACCAACACTGCATGCCGCGCTGCCTCGGGCTGCATCTTAGCTGTATGTACAGAGTAGAGCGAGAGTGGACAGCCAAGGAGAGGCGAAGAAGAGAGCAAGGATGGGCACGGGTGACCCCTGAGCTCTGTTTGGCAGTGGGCACAACCAACCAGAGGACGTGCTCCTTGTCGTTTATGTCATCTCATGCACCGCAAGGGGTGGATAGACATGGCACGGGGGCGATGGGCAGGGAATCGCTCGATTATGATGACGCGAAGTCGTCGGCGGCATGGCTTGTCATCGCGATCGGTTGATGTACATGTACACATACAGTATGCGTGTGTATGTACTTGACTGTGCTTATATAAGCCGGAGATGCCTAAAACTGACTTTTAGTCACGTGCGGAGGCTGCACACGAACAGGACAGTTCCAAGTATGTACATTTGGTTTGGCACATGTCATACTGCTACGCTAACCTTGCCTTAGGTGGGTACTATACTGAGTAGTGGTCTTTGTATTTGTAGAATAGCCCTGAGCCATTAGCCAATGCCAATATTACCTACCTGCTACATGTAGTCTGGTACATGGTTTTGCTCATCATCTCGCGATGCCACTTTTATTAATCAACAATGGGCATCCCTCGGCCCATCATATGGAGTACTGGTACTTGTCTTGACTCTTCAACCACTCTCTTACCGCATGCAAAGAGACAATGCAACTGGTGAGGTTGCCAAGTCGAGGCTATTCGAAACGACTGCCATTGTACTATCCGTATACTACAAGCTCCCTCAACATTCCAACTCTGTTCAACAATGCCCAACTCCCTCTAAACGGAGCAGAGAACGGCCCCAACATGTTACACCACACACGGTGATAAGACTCGAGACTCTTTTTACTTGGATATCAACCGAGTGATTGGATGTCTGTAGCTGGACAGGAGCTGGTAGACTTCATCGCTCCGACTCATTGATGCTGGTCTCTTCCGATGCTCGAATTCATTCGGCGCTTTCCGCCGTCGGCCCCGACTCGTAAAAGTCAGAGCACTCCCTTGAATCTTCAAACAATGCAGGGACGGGGCGGTCCCTCTCGACGTCGTACTGCATGCAATACGCAACAGTTCCGCAATTCTCGAGCGTGTAGCCCGTGTCCCTGTCGCACGGTGCAAAAGGGTTTGCCGGAACCCAGGCCGCCTTACTGTGTGCGGCCTGGCAGTGCTTGGAGCTGGTGTATTTTCCTTCCGGCCACAGCTCGGGGGGTCCATCGAACCTCGAGCAGTAGAGCCAGGTGCCCTGGATGTCCTCGGGCTGTCTCGCAAGCTCGTCGAGCGAGAACTTGACGGCAATTTCCCAGTTTGCCTCGCGCCAGGCGAGCTTCTTCCCACTGGCTACTGGTGTCGGGCTGGCGAGGGCAAGTCCGAAAAGAGTGACGGCGGCGACGGTGAGCTTCATGTTGAAGGTTGAAAGATGTTTCGGCTATCAGAATAGTGTCAAGAACAAGTGAGGGGTGGGTGAGGTTGCTTGGATCACCGTAAAAGGGAGAGAGGAGGTGCGAACTTCTTATATACGGTGGTCGAGCCGCCATTATTCAGACTACATGCATTGGTCTCATCCAGCATGGTCCGTTGTTTCAACCTCGCCACATAGCATGATGGTAATACTCCCGAATCATCTATCATAATCTGCTGATGCAAATACTCCGCAGCGAGCATCTGTAAATGATGAAGCTGCTCGCTATATCACATGCCAATAAGCTCTGGGAAGCTCAACCTTCTTCCCAGCACAGCACTATGTCTTTTGGATTTTGCCCGTGACACGGCTCACTCCGAGATGAGTGACGTCCCTGCCAAGGAGGTTGTCGATATATGTAACTCGGGCTCTCAAAGCCGAAGCGGTAGGGTTCGTTTACTTGTATCCATCGGCTTATGCTTTCGGCTATAGATCAAATGTGCTTGGTGATAGGTATACATTTGGCGCCGGCTTCCAAAAAGCAAAGCATGTCACTGCGCAAAGGCTATACGACGTCCATGCGGCCCCGAAAGTATGGCATGTGCGTGAATTCTCAGGGCTGTCCTGAGAACAGGTCATCTTGAAAGCGCCCGAGTTTGATCTTACGCCGTCCCCATCATCAGGTGGGACCCATACGGTGATTCGTATCGCCCTTGGCATCCTGGCAAGCAGCTGACGGTCGGTCGTCATTACCGAATTCAATTCCTTGCTCTGGTCTGGTGGGACCGGGAATACAGACGCGACTTTACCTTCGAGGCGGAAGAACCTTGGAGTGTTGACCATCTTCTCCAGCTTCTTCCCAAAGGCTATGTGCCGTATGCCTCGCCGTGGCAGCCCTTTCCCAAACATAATTCGTGGAGAAACTCTAATAGTAGAGACATGTTTTAGCCGTGCATGGCTCGGTGTTGCTTGGCAGAGGCGGCAGTAGGGCCGATGGACGGGGGCATCCGGCCAAAAGTCTCCAGCGACTCGCGGTGAGACACATTTCATAAGACTACCCTGATATTACGTCGTTGGACGATGGTCACCAAGCTGTGCTCTCATCGAGCAAGGGCTGGGCGTTGGCTCATGTTGACGTCGAAGGCGTCTGCCGTCACCTCCACACGTTGACAAGCAAAAAGGAACAAGTCAAGAGCCAACGACGTCAAAGCACATGATCGACATCTGGCAATCGACGGAATGATCGGCGATGCAACCGTGTGATTGAATGGTGCCTCTCGCCGCTGCAATGCTGCGGGCACAAGAGACTCGCACTGCTACGGGGCGGGCGTTTGCAAGCTTTTGGTCACCAACTTGCCATGTGAAAGACTGGGATTGCTCACGGGGCTCTCTACGGGACAACCCAGACGCTGGGACACAGAGGGTGGGACCATGGAAACCGGGAACACAGCATCCACCCCTACTGCTGGTCTGGCTACCTGGTATATATGCTGTGCTAATATTCGTATAACATGGAGCTGCTGGGAATTCAAGCCAAACTTTGTCTAAGCCCGGCCCAGTCTCAATTCCCAAATCATGCTTGGTTTAACGGCTCAATTCCCTCTTGCCAGCTTTCAATGCCGGGGTGAAATAGGGCCAAGTAGCTTGGTCCTTGCCCAGGAACCTTTCGCAATGCATCTATTCTCCCCTTAGAGTCCGTGTTGCAAACTGGACCCCGAGTCCCGACATCCTGCTGGACGGCGCAACATGCCGTGAAACAAGGTTGGGAGGGTCATCCCTGCATACGGGTCCAAGCACAAGGAATTCCAAAATTTTATATCGAGAACAGGCTACGAATAGGCAGTGGGATAGCCGAAGAAGACCGGAGCGTCTCCCTTGTGATTTGCCCGCGACAGTGGTTGGCATATACATACATACTTATATGCATCACCTTAATGTATGCTTGGATCCCGGCTTAAAGTCTTCAGATGTTCTGACGGGTTCCAGAATGCGTCCTTTCTAGACTCGGCAGCAGCAGACTTGATGACCAAATGCCGGAGACGGCTATAGGGGCCTCTCCCTTTCCCCCCCGCGAGGTGCGCCTCTCTGCAGACTATTCAGACTCAATCTCTTGTGCAGCACTCGATCAGCTCGAGTTGCAGGCATCCAATGTTTTGGAATAATTACAGCATCGTCAGCCTTACTACACATACATGTATCGCAACATTGTCCTGAATTATACCTACCCTTGTCTTCTCAGCCGCCCCCCTCTTGCTCACTGGCCTCGTCTTCTTTTCAGGTCTCCTCGGGAGCGGGCGTCGAAATCATCATCTTGGGCTTCGGAGACGGCCAAGTACGGCCCACGGGCGCGGTATTTACGGCATTGCTCGGGGAAAACGTGGGTTGAGCAACGACTTTGACAGGGCAAACCATTCAGGGACCACAATCAAAATGTCTTGGTCCACAGACTTATCCCCAAGTCTTCAAGGTCAACCCTCGCGACGCTCACTTGTAGCCTGGGTCACATCGCGCCGACGACACCCGGCGAAGACACAGGTTGGGCCACGTGCTGACTTGCCAGGCGGCCTCTTGGGTGTCATTTAGGGCCAGGCTGTGACTCTTGATGTCCGCTTTCTCCGGCTTTGGCTTCTTTCACAGGCTTGGCGCTTACTGTCCTATCCTTATTGCCTGGGGCTCCATGCTCTCGGCGTCGCCGCATCTCTCCGGTGTGGGGTGGGTGAATGGGGACCAAAGCTTTGGCTTTGGAACTCAACATCCAAGGCAGCTGTCCGGTGGTGATGATTCTGTCTTGATTATCTGCTGGATATGAAAGTCTAGGCTTGTACTTTCTCAAGACCAGGTTGACCGGGGGATATTGGCGTCGTCGACGCGACAACAGCATAAAGGTTAAGCCAAGCTAACCGCGTCTCGGCCACGCCTGGCCGACGGCTCAACCTGAGAATGCCAAGCGTTGTTGCGCAAAAGCCGTAGATGCCTCTGGCAACGACAGTGGGGCCAAGAGTCTTGGACACGACGAAAACACTGCCTTGTCGACTTGACATAGCATCGGACGTCGTCTCCTGGCCAGGGACCGGACCGACCGGATCAGACGGCTTTAGTGTTGGGCAACGCAACCCTGTGCTACCGCCTTTGAGTAAGACGAGAGTCGGTGTGGTTTAGGTTTGGCCTTGCACCTAGTCTTTACTTGTAAAACCCGCTACGTCGGCTCTGAGCCGTATTTCACCTCGGCTGTTCCACGCAGATGGCATCGTATATCCCCGTCAAGCCCCGCATGGACTGAGTGCCGACGGCGCGAATCTTCAATCCCACCAGTCAGAGAGACCAGCCGAGCTTGTACGTCATTTCACTGCAGATGAAATGATTCAAGGAACCAATTTCTTAGCTTATTTGACCCTGGACGGAATGACGCAGATTGCCGGATGTTCCAAGGGGCGGGAAAGGGTGGAAGCAATGCAGGCTCATGTTGAATAGCTTGGCAGCGCATCACTAAACGTCTACGCCCAAAACGAGGAATATTGTGAATCGACGACTGTCTTGGATAGAGCTAAATTTGGATCATCGCGGGACTCGGAGCATCGTTTCAGGTAGTGCCTACCTAGGAAGCGAATGAGGCTACTTCTCAGCGTTTAGCATATATCGTCGTCTGATGTTTCTCCTGCGGCCCGTTTGTCGTCCAGTGAGGGGGAGGTGGGCCCTCTTTTGGGAAGCCCGCCAGAGATGGTTACAATGTTGAGTGTATCTCAAGAAGCAGAGTGTGTAGCATAAGGGGCTGCAGCTCTTAATTTATAGCTGCAGGTGTAAGAAGGGCCGACAAGCATCCCCGGGCAAAGGTGCGTTCGGCGCATATGTGTAGGCACAAGATGCACATGGATGCATCCACGGGCCAACTCGAGGGGATCGGGGCTTGGCGTAAGATCGACAAGAGCCATGGGATGGGCAGGCTGGGTCCCGATGCATGCCGGGCGTTGGAGAGTTGCCTTTGGGCAGGACGGATGGCAGGGCGAATGGCAAGCCGTGAGGGAGGGCAAGCCGGGGAGGCTTCCGACGAAAGTCCTGCATGGTGCCCGTCTATTCTGGGACAGTATCAATCGCCCAAGCACGCACCTCGAGGGCACACGTTGACGATTGGCCTCTCGAGTCGACCACATCGTGCTGCCACGACTGAGGTGGCGTGCATGGGCAAGACGCCGACGACCAACATGGCGGGGAGAGGAATATTGGCATGTGCAAAGGAGCCGCGCTTGTAGCCGAGACCCGAGCGAGTGATGTTTGTTCACCTACCTCGACTTACCATGGACGGATGGATGGATGGATGGCTTCTCGAAGGCTTCAAGGCTCATTCATGGTTGTTTTGCCTCCCCGCATGTGGCGGTGCATGAATGGCTCCACTCTTG
This sequence comes from Ophiocordyceps robertsii, assembly GCA_027405785.1. Taxonomy (NCBI): domain Eukaryota; kingdom Fungi; phylum Ascomycota; class Sordariomycetes; order Hypocreales; family Ophiocordycipitaceae; genus Ophiocordyceps; species Ophiocordyceps robertsii. Next base: position 15,388 of record JAPEBW010001224.1, on the reverse strand, counting down.
GCAGCGGGGCAGGTAGGCGACAAGTACTGCCGCAAGTACCGCCGCAAGTACTGCCGCGCCCTAGGCTGCGGCTGTTTGTCATCGTCATGGGTCGAAGCGAGTACCGGCAGCAGGCTTGGCTGTACTGGGCCGGGCTGCTGTGCGGGGCGGCTACATGCGCGCCGCCAAGAGCTACTCGGGCTCTACGGCTGGAAACAGGCGACCAGCCAAGGCACTACTGAGTGGTACATGCGGCCAAGGCGAGCCTGACGTGGGGCTAAAGGTGGAATCAGTCATTCTCTGGGAAGGAGGGAAATGAGCTCTTGCTCGTATTTGCAAGTCATCGTGGAGTGTGTTGACAGCCAGATTAGCTAATGGCTGCGACGGTGCAGACTCTGCACAGACTCGCACAAAGTACGAATACTCGACCAAGACTCGGACGACGACATCGCCAAGCTGGCCGTGGTCCAGAACGCCGGGAAGGATGCATCCCCATGCAGTGACACACCTCCCCCCGGGCCTGCGACGACCGCGCCGCACGCTGCATGCCGGGCTGCCGAGGCCACTCCTCGTCGGAGCACCTCGTCGCAGCACCTCGTCGCAGCACCTCGTCGCAGCACCTCGTCCTCGTCTCCATTCTGCCGCCCCAAAGCAGCGCTACGGCTAGTCCATGACCTGCAAATAGACACGCTCCCCCCAGCTCTCGGCCGTTTGCTCCCCTGAAAACACTTCACATTGCCCTGAAACCCGTGCCAAGCCGCCTACCGCTCGTCCTCTTCAGCCTTGGAGCGCCGCCGACGACATGCTGCCACGATGGTGCCGACTAGCCCCGAGTCGTCTCGACTCTTTCTCGGCCGGCTGTGACGGGCAACGTCCCCGTGTCCCTGATCGTCCACGGCATGCAGCCCAACATCTGCGACGAACGTGGCAACATTGGGTTTGACGAAGCAGCATCCTCGCCCAATTTTGATGGCCATCGCATAAACCGTGTATACATGCATCTCCATGATACAAACACACACAGACTCGGCGCCCAAGCCGCCAAGACGCCCGCCCGTCTTGCGCCGCGGGCCATGGTTCTGGATCCCCGTCACGGCACCACAATTATTGGCGACTCGTGCTTCCGCTGACAATTAGGACTGGCTGTTGCCACGCGAGTCTAATTCTGGACCTCCATCCATGCCCCCCTCGCTGCCGCGCCGCCCGTTCTTAAACCTTGCCCCCCCCCCATCCTCCCCTCCTCCTCAGAACTCAATCCTGTCCCTAATTCTTTCGACTACTTATTCGACTTTTCTCGTTGCAAGACGTTGCTCGCCACCCCTAGTCTCTGTCACTTCTCCTGTGCCACTTGTTCAAGCACTACAGGCAGAGACCATCAATCAATCGCCGTTGCCTCTTTGTGTGTCCTCGCCCACCATGGGCCGTCAAGAAGACGATGGCGTCAAGGAGCATGTCTCCGGCCAGGCCAATAAGCCAATGTCGGCTCCAGCCCACGCCTTGACCATGGATCAGGTCATCCAAGAGCTCCGGGCAAACGTCCAGATCGGGCTCTCGGACGACGAAGCCCAAAAGCGCTTGCAAGAGTACGGCCGGAACGAATTCGGCGCGCAAAAGGGCGTCCAGCCCATCAAGATTTTCATCGGCCAAATCGCCAATGCCCTCACTCTGGTAAGTAGGCTCAACGGGACAGCCCCCTAGCTCTGCCGCCTCAACGGTCGACCTCGTCGCATTCGCTAACCGTAGAATCCGAATCCTAGGTCCTGATCCTCGCCATGGCCGCCTCGTTTGGCATTCAGTCATGGATCGAGGGTGGCGTCATCACCGCCGTCATCGTGCTCAACATTGTCGTCGGCTTCTTCCAGGAGCTGCAGGCGGCAAAGACCATGGACTCGCTGCGCTCTCTCAGCTCGCCCACCGCCCAGGCCGTCCGCAACGGAAACAGCGCCACCGTCGTCACGGCCGAGATTGTGCCTGGCGACGTGGTCGAACTCAAGACGGGCGACACCATCCCGGCCGACATCCGCCTCGTCGAGGCCGTCAACTTTGAGACCAACGAGGCTCTCCTCACGGGCGAGTCCCTTCCCGTCCGCAAGGAGACGTCGCCCACCTTTGCCGCCGACACGGGCCCGGGCGACCGCCTCAACGTCGCCTACAGCTCCTCCACCGTGACAAAGGGCCGCGCCCGCGGCATCGTCTTTGCCACCGGTCTCTACACCGAGATTGGCCAGATCGCCGCCGCCCTCCGCGGCAAGACGTCCCGTCGCCGCCAGCCCAAGCGCCGCGAAGACGGCACCACGCCTCTGGGCCGCTGGCTGCAGGCCTGGACACTCACCTTTTCCGATGCCGTCGGCCGCTTCCTCGGCATCAACGTCGGCACCCCCCTCCAGAAGAAGCTCTCCAAGCTGGCACTGATCCTCCTCGGCACCGCCATTGTCTGCGCCATCATCGTCCTCGCAGCGAACAGGTTTGATGCCAAGCAAGAGGTCATCATCTACGCCGTCGCCACGGGCCTGTCCATGATCCCCGCCTCGCTCGTCGTCGTCCTCACCATCACCATGGCCGCCGGCACCAAGCGCATGGTCCAGCGCCACGTCATTGTCCGCAACCTCAAGAGCCTCGAGGCCCTCGGTGCGGTTTCTAGTAAGCGTCGCACATCCCCGCATCTCGTCAATCGCTTAACTTGCCCGTAGATATCTGCTCGGACAAGACCGGCACCCTTACCCAGGGCACCATGATTGTCAAAAAGGCCTGGATTCCTGGCCGCGGCACCTACTCGGTCGGCACCACCAACGAGCCCTTCAATCCCCACGTGGGACAGCTCGGGCTCAAGGCCGCTCAGCCCAAAGACATTAATTTCCGCGGCGCTGACGCCGATGGTGACGCCATCGATGGCTCCGACCTCGTGGCCAGGGACGCCACCCTCAGGGAGTACCTGAACATTGCCTCGCTTGCCAATCTCGCGTCTGTCAACCAGGTCGATGGTGAGTGGCGCGGCCGCGGTGATCCGACCGAGATTGCCATTCAAGTCTTTGCCTCTCGCTTTGGCTGGAACCGAGAGCGACTCGCGTCGGGTGACGGCGCCCAGTGGCACCAGGTCGCCGAGTTCCCCTTTGACTCGGACGTGAAGAAGATGTCGGTCGTTTTCGAGAACAAGGAGACCAAGACGCAGTGGCTCTTCACCAAGGGGGCCGTCGAGAGGCTCCTCACCTCGTGCCCCCGCTACGCCGTCGGCAATGACATTGAGGCGCTGGACGAGCACGTCAAGGCCGACGTGCTCAAGAACATGGAGGCCATGGCCCGTCTCGGCCTCCGCGTGCTCGCGCTCGCCAGCCGCACCGACATGCGCCGCGTCGAGGAGAACGAGGCCGAGCTCGAGCGTGGAGACTTTGAGCAAGACCTCGTCTTCCGGGGACTTATCGGACTGTACGACCCGCCGCGGCCCGAGTCTGCCCCTTCGGTCCGCATGTGCCACCAGGCTGGAATCAGCGTGCACATGTTGACTGGTGACCACCCGGAGACTGCTCGTGCCATTGCCCTTGAAGTCGGCATCCTGCCGCCCAGAATCAACGAAATTGCCCCCGACGTGGCCAAGACCATGGTCATGGCTGCATCTGACTTTGACAAGCTTAGTGACCAGGAAATCGACGGCCTCCCCCTTCTCCCCCTCGTCGTCGCCCGCTGCGCCCCCCAGACCAAGGTTCGCATGATTGAAGCCCTCCACCGCCGCAAGTGCTTCGTCGCCATGACGGGCGACGGAGTCAACGACTCGCCCAGCCTGAAGCGGGCCGACGTGGGCATTGCCATGGGCCAGGCTGGCTCCGACGTTGCCAAGGAGGCCTCTGACATTGTCCTGACCGACGACAACTTTGCCTCTATTCTCAACGCCGTCGAGGAGGGCCGCCGCATGTTTGACAATATCCAAAAGTTTATCCTTCACGTCTTGGCCGAGAACATTGCGCAGGCATGCACCCTTTTGATCGGTCTCGCCTTCAAGGACAACCGCGGCATCTCCGTCTTCCCGCTGGCACCCGTCGAGATTCTATGGATCATCATGGTCACGTCAGGCATGCCCGACATGGGTCTTGGCTTTGAGATTGCCGCCCCGGACATTATGCAGCGGCCTCCTCAAAACGTGAGTTGAGCCCTCCCATTACATGGCGTGTCGATGGTGCAGACCGCGTGAGCGTGACTGGAACCATGGCTGACCTTTTCGTGTAGTTGAGACAAGGAGTCTTCACCCCCGAACTGCTCCTCGACATGGTCGTCTACGGCCTGTGGATGTCTGCGCTCTGCCTGGCGTCTTTTGTCCTGGTGCTCTACGGCTTTGGGAACGGCGCGGCGGACATTGGAGACAACTGCAACAACGAGTACTCGGCCGGCTGCGAGGTGGTGTTCCGAGCGCGCGCCACGACGTTTGCCTGCCTCACCTGGTTTGCCCTCTTCCTCGCGTGGGAAATGGTCAACATGCGCCGGTCTCTGTTCCGCATGCAGCCCAAGAGCAAGCGATACTTTACGCAGTGGATGTCGGACGTGTGGCGCAACCAGTTCCTGTTCTGGGCCGTGGTCGCGGGCTTCGTCACAATGTTTCCCATCATCTACATCCCGACACTCAACACGGTCGTGTTCAAGCACGCCGGCATCAGCTGGGAGTGGGGCATCGTCTTTGTCGAGGCCTTTCTCTTCTTCCTCGGCATCGAGGCCTGGAAGTGGGCCAAGCGAGTCTACTACCGCCACTGGGGCAAGCAGGCAAGCGTCTCCAAGGAAGACGTCGAAAGCCGCGCCTTTGGGAGCTACTTCAAGAAGGGCGGCGTCAGCAGCGACGAGGACAGCGACTCCCCCGCCGGCGAAAAGGGCACTCGCGGCTCCGGTGAGAAGGGCACTCGCGGCTCCGGCGAGCGCGACCAGGGAGCTCAATGACATGAGGGGGGACCGGGGAGGCTTTCGACAGGGGACGAGGGTCCGTTGCTCGTAGAGGTTGCGGCGACGAAGCGCTGCGGCGCAACAAGCGCCACGGTCAGGCACACGGTGGCCGACGTGGCGGAGCCCATGGCAAGCGTCATGATGCTCACACGGGCTACCATGGACGGGCCCAGCTATCAAGGTGAGTTTGTTGATGTAGGGAACGACCTCCCAAGACTGTCGAGCGGAAAACATGCGAGTAGTATTAGTAGGCATCTGGTATTTGGCAGTAGTGTAGGTAGATGTCGAATCAGCGGCGGCACGAGGCCGCTGCATCATGGCAGGCCTTTCCTTGTCTCGCACGAGTGCTTGAACATGTGCCCCCGAGGCAGAAACGAGGGATGCAGAGGCCGTGGGCGGATACGGCTGGCCAGAGGTTCATTCAAGGTGGATGGATGCTAAGTCGGGGCCCTTTTACTTTCCGGGTGCCCAAAGAGGCCGAAGATGTTCCTTCTCTCACAGCGGTAGGCCGGCTTGGCGTGCAGATGGTCTCGGGTTACATGACTCCCCGACGGACCGGACTGACTTGCATGCAGGGAGCGGCGTCCAGAGGGGTGCGAGCGGGTATCGGGTAGCTGGCTCTGGTAAGTGGGTGCTTTGTACTTTGTACGAATACATTACCGAGTATTCGTACTCTGTCTCTGTACCTCGTACATGAATGCGGATGCATGCAGGTCATCCGTCTCGTGGGTGGGCAGCTTGCTTCTTTGGCACACGTGGTGGGTGCATGAATGCGATGGCGGACTGGCCGGGCCAACCTGCATTGCGCCGTCGCATTCTCATGCAGGAGGAAGAGCGACGAGGGGGACCACGAGCGCGGGGGGGGGACGGCAGATCTGGTCTGCACGGTCTGCGGCGGGATGGAGGAGAGAGGGGGTGTCGATATAGGTAGATGGGATGGCGAGTGAGAGCGTGCAAGTGTGTGAAGGTGTGTGAGTGGGTGGGTGGGTTGAGTGAGTGAGTGAGTTTGAGTGAGTGTATATATATATATGTGTGAGTGAGTGAGTGAGTGAGTGAGTGAGTGGGTGTGAGTGAGTGTAAGTGTAAGTGAGTGTAAGTGTAAGTGAGTGTAAGTGTGAGTGAGTGTAAGTGTGAGTGAGTGTAAGTGTGAGTGAGAGGGTGAGTGAGAGGGTGAGTAAGGGGGTGGGCGAGTGTGTGAGCGTGTGGGTGGTGAGAGTGAGTGAGAGAGAGGCACGGGAGAACGCGGGCCACGATTTGTCCTCGCAGAGCCGCTGCCTGTCCCGGACCAAGGATGGCGGGCATGCAGCGTTAGAGTTTACATGCGAGTGTGTCGCATGTCTGTCTACCTGGCTGGACCCCTTTTTTTCTTGTTTCCTGCAAGGATTCGTTCCAAGGAGAGCCTTGTCGGGCTCGATCGGGGGTTTGTCCCATCCCGGCGTGGTCCGCGGCCGGAGGGCTGAACAATTTGGGCACGGCACGGACGGGCTCCGGGAAGATGCCGAGGCATGAGCGAGGCGGCACGGCCTGGAGCTGCGAGGGGCTGACGGTTGGAAGCTCTTATTGGTCGTGGATAAGGGATGGCGAGTCGTCTTCGCTCGAGCTTGTCCCGGGAGAAGGGGAGCATGTCCCGAGAGAGGGAAGACATGCCCCCCCCCGAGAGAGGGAGAGTCATGCCCCCAGCGAGGGAGGAGAGTGAAATGTCCCGGGAGGGGGAGAGTGACATGTCCCGGGAAAGGGATGGCAACGGGACCACGGCATTTGCAGCATACTGCGTGAGATGGCGTCAAGCTTGGCCTGATGGCCCAGACAAGGCTATCGAGTCTTGGGTGTTGGCGCGCCTGGCTCCTATCGTCTTTGCGGGTTCGGCCAGCCTCGTCGTCTGACCTTGGACGCTCGTGGTCTCCACAAGGCAGTTTCTTGGACATGTTGGAGTTCTTAGGTGGAGCATCCATCGGTCCGTCTCCGAGCACGGCACAGTGTATGCGGCCGTGCACCCTGCCTCTGCACACTGTACGCGAGGGCCGGTTCGGGACGCTGCAACTGCCGCACGGCGCTTGTCCGCTAGCGCCGGAACTGGCCCTCGTAGCGGCCCCGAAGCCGAGGCGTTGGCGCCGTTGGCGCAGCTGCTAATGCACTGACGGTGGGAAACTCGCTGGACGGATCCAGGCAGACTTTTTTGAATTTAGAACAAGAACGGGAGCAGGGAAAGAGCTTCGGGATGATCAACAAAGGACGGCAGTTCATGCCGCGAAATGGCCGCGGCGGCGCATGGCATGATGTTGCTGTAGTGTCCGAGCTTGTTTCCCGTCGAACTTGCTTTCCCGTCTGGGACCGCGCTGCTTTGCTCTGGGGCCTGCCGAATGACTTGATGGGGAAGCAGGGCCCCTCCGTTTGTCGCCCAAGACGACCGACAGCACATTTGCATTTATGCCGCCGTTCTTGACGGTGGTGTCTGTGCGTATTCGTATTTGTGTATACATATTCGTACTCTACAGAGTACTCTGTACTCTGTACACATATACATACATGTACGGATACATGCCTGCGGCATATCTGGGCGTTGGCTGCCAAGACGCCGACAAGACTTCTCGCCCACTCACGCACAAAGTCGAGCCATTACAAAGCAGCGTCTATGCACAGCACAGGGTCGACATGTGCGTGCTCGGAAACGGAAGCATCCCCCGAACCATCGGAGCAGCCCAGAATAGACTTCCCGTCGGCTGGGCCACCTGTTCCTCCTGCCGGGGGTGGTTTGGTTGGCCGGCTTGGTGGCACAGCGGCGCGACACGTGCTCGACCTATCTTTTTTCTTTTGCCGTTTCTTGTTTTACGAGCATGGTGGCGACGGGTACATATGTAGGTGTGTCGTCTGTAGATTTGGCTCGAGGCTGCATCGACGCCAGGCGGCCGCTGCCGGAACGGGCTTGCTTTTTAGCCTCAGCCCTATGGTGCCACTCGCGGGCTTGCGGCGGTGCGACGGGGGCATTCTCCTTCCACCAAGGGCTCGTGGATGGCGGCCGTGGGGTGTCGGGTCGGTGCAGGCAGAGCCCGGACGCGGCTCTCGACCTCTGCGGGAACAGCAGCGCGGCCCGGGACCGGAGCGGCGGCGCACCCGACGACGAGCCAGACAAGGACGCAAAAGGGGGAGGAGGAAGTCTCGAGAGGTGCCCACCCGCAAATGACACACAGCAAAGAGGGCAACCTCGCCGGGCCCTCGTCCTGGAGCGCGCCGTGCAGCAGCAAAATGGCACCCCCCCGGGGCCCCCTATCCTGGCCGCCAGCCGCCTACCCATCATATGCATGTACTTACAGTGGCCACCAGGCAGCCAAGGCGGTGGCGGCGGCGGCGGCCCCCCGGAGCTTCGGACCCCACCGGCGAGATTGAGGTCAGCCAGCCCGTCAGCAGCCATCTTCTCTTGTTCGACGACAGGGGAGGGGGGGGCGACGAGCAGGGTAATCTCCCACGTCTGTGTGTCGTTTATTCCGGCACTGCGCTCTGCGCGTCTGGGACGGGGACGGGCATCGAGGCGGCCTGTCAGTCGACGACGTTGCCCACCTTGGTGTTGGTCGAGCTGACGGGTATGCAAGTGTTGCCTTCAAGCGCGTGTAAAAGGGACGGGGCGAATTAGGCGCCATGTGGCAGTCGACGAGGCAAGATCAGAGTCCGAAATTGGCCTCCCGCGCCGAGTCATTCTTTGTCTTGGTTCGGCCCTTTGGCTGGCCCGTGTCTCAATGCCGGATATCCGGAGTCAGCTGTTGGTCTCTGGGGCCGGCAAACGTAAGCTACTTTTGACGATGCCATGGCCCGTATCTCGCTGCTACGTGCTCTTTGCGGGGGGGAGGGGGCAGACGAGTTGAACAAGATGGGCTGTGCGTGCCTTGTCTCGATCGATGGGAGGCCCGGGGGAGGGGGGTGATGATGATGCTACGTGCCATGATGGTCGTCTCCTCACCCCAGCCGGCCAGTCGAGCATTCATCTATGGTATAATAAATATTACATCACGTACCGAGACGGGCAGGTCTTCTTCATCGTGTGTGTGTGTCATGCACTTGTGCTCGTCGCACGCACAAACCTTAATTAGCCGCCTTGACGGCAGTGCCTCTGGCCTGGGCTCGAGACGCCCCGGTGCAACGCTGGCCACGAAGCCAGACAGAGGTTGACGCCACGGGCAGAGGCCGTCGGACGGAGACGGTGTGCTCGGACGTCGATTCCGGGGACGCACGCGCATCCACGGCCGGCAGCCGGAGCCCGGGGGCTGTCAGGGGGACTGTAGCGTGTGTGGTAGCGCTGGACTGGGGGGGGGCGGGCCTGACTAGCGCTGTCGGCTGGTGCTGCTGCTGCTGAAGTGGTAGGTGGTATTAGTGCTGCTGGTTACCTTGCCTTGCCTACTACCCACCTGGTACCGGCGGTGCTGGTGCTGCAGGTCGACTCAGTCGGGAGGAAGGCGGTCCCCTGTGGGGTTCCAGTTCGTCGTCGCCCCTTGGAGAGTTTGCGTTCACTGGGGGGCCAGGTCTGGCACAGTGCAGTCAGACCCGCCTGGATCGTCGAGTGCCCGTCCGTCCGGGGCGAACTGAAGATGCCGCCAGGTGTATGTAGGTACTGTACCTGCCAGTACCTCTCCGCTTCCACCACGGTGGGGGAGAGGCCTATAGCTACCTAGTAGCCATGTAGTAGAGTAGGCACCTACAGGTATGTGCGAACAGCCGCCCCCGGTCTCGGGCCTACATGCCGGTACCTGACACGGATGCCGAGTGACAAAAGCCGCTCTCGTCTCTTTTCCCATCTCATCTCATCTCAACCACCCATCCGCACATCCCTGCCCCCCTCGGTCCCCGTACCTACCAAGCTCGAGGGCCTTCAGTCTCTCGGCTCGCAGTCTCTCGGCCCAGGGGCCTCCCCCACACCTTTGGCAGCCCGTCATGGCCCATGGCCGGCCCGTGGCCCATGCCCATCCATGCCCATGGCAGCCAGCCGTCCCGCCTGCGCCTCATGACTGCATCATCGCCCTCGTTGGAGTCCAACGTCTAGACTCTGTTTATCCTTCGCTCTCGCTCTGTCCTCGGACGGACGCTCGTGCTCGTCCCCAACCAGGCCCGACCCACCTTGTATGTATGCCGTACCGTATGTATGTAGGTATCTTGTACGTTGAATGTGCCTTTTTGCGCATGATGCCGCCGCCCACCTCGAATCCTTCCCGCCCGTCTGCCGGGCCGAGCACATTCCCCCCCTTGGTCGGATAAAAGATGAAGAGGACCAAGAAGACGAATACGATTGTGCCTCGACGCCACCCGCCCACCGCCTGGGCATCCGAGCGACGACGCTGCTCTTGGACCCCCTACTCAGATACGTAGGTGGTGGCCATGTACTGGAAGGTCACGCGCGCTACAGGGCATCAAGGCATTATGTAAGGCCCGGCTGGCACAGTGTCCGGTCCGTGGCCAGCGGCTTGCTGCCACTTGCTGCTACCTACCAGGTCGGTGCTAGGACGCTGTGCCGTAGCGGGCAAGGTGTGCAGTGTGCGCGCGCGCGCACGCGTGTAAAACAGACGTGCAGGTCCGGCGCAGGGTATTAATAGACTAGCAGCAAAAAGGGTCGACGGTGCCAAAGCATAACGCGCCGCTGCTCGATGCGTCGTGGCCGTCGAATCTGCACCAGCTCGCAAGTACCGGCAGCACAAGCTCCCTCTCTGCCTCTCCCGACCTCGCAGGTACATGGGGCCGGACGCAGGGACTTGGCACCGCCCACATGCTCGCGCCGAGGGACTCGGGGGGTACCGCTGCCTTGCCGTGGCCCCCGCACGCCGCCCGCGTAGCTGCGAGTAGCGGCTGCGGCCATGGTCGCCTCGCCAGGTACCTCACGCCGCCAAGCTCGTACAGCACACGGGGACGGGGCTGCAGATGGCTTGATTGGCCTCGCTGCAGCCTCCCCCATTTTATAATAACCATCTGTCGCCTCTCTCTTCGTTCCCTCTCTCTCCAGTCCATCCCAGTCCGTCCCAGTCCATCCCAGTCCATCATCTCTCAGTCAGTCATCAGACTCGCTGTTGCTCTCTCTCCTCTCTCTCTCTCCCGCCCTCTCTCTCTCTCTTCCTTGCTTACACTCTCTCTCCCCCTCCCTCTCCCCCCCCTCACTCACACACAACTCACGCTCACACACACTCGTACATCTTTTTGCCTCGCCTCTCGCTCCTCTTCTCGTCCTCGCCCTCCTCTACCCACGGCCAGCCTCGCCCGCCTTGATTGGCCTCCCGTAACGGCACGCCCCCCCATCCCGTCCGTCCAAGCTTCTCGACCGCCTTTTCGCCCGTCTTGCGCCTCTTGCCGCCGCTTGTCCTGTGCGCTGGTTCCGAGATATTGGGGAGCCGGGCCAAGTACACGCACCGAGTTGCCTAGGTAGCTGGGTGTCCATTTGCAACCCTGATTGCGCCGACTGCGCACGCATACACGAAGACGACGTCTGCATCCATCTTGCCTCATCTTACAGGACGGCAGAACAGCATTGGCCGCACCATCCAACCACGACGACGCAGCCGCCATGGGGTCTCGTAACCACGCCGTGTTGATCTGATAGCCCTGACCAAGAAAGCAAAAAAAAAAAAAAACTGGGCTGTCGTTTGTCTTGACGCCTCTCCCGCACAAGACGAGGAACGGTCGACGACGATAGCTTGGTTATCTGCTGCTACCACCAACTACCTCCCCGGTACCAGGCAGGAGCTGCAGGTGGGCGGCCGCAGAGGGGAGAGGGCTTGTACCCAGGGCGTCGACCACGTTGACCGCGTCGACCACGCCCACGACGCTCAAGGCCAGGCCGCAGCGGCGCCACTTCTTCAATCCCACATCATCCTTGGACCGGATCCTGCTCCTCGGCGGCGCCCACGTGCGTGGCTGACGACGGCGCGCGGCTGACGTTGGACGGCCTCTCGCGGACGAGAGCAGCGGCCGCCATGCCGCACATGCGCGAGGTCAAGACGTGCGACCGCTGCCGCCACTTCAAGCGCCGCTGCGACCTCGTCAAGCCCTCGTGCACGCGCTGCAACCAGGCCGGCGTGCGCTGCAGCTTCAACAACGCGGCGCCGCAGCCGTCGTCGGCCTTCCACCTCGACTCGCTGGCCTCGACGCTGCTGCCGCCCCCGATGCCGCTGCTGCACCCGCCCGTGCAGCAGCGCCCTGCCCCGTCCCACGCCCTGCCGCCCCGAGTCGTCCCGGACCTCGGCCGCCTCCATCACCACCAGCCGACCCAGCTCGCCCACCACCAGCCTCGACCGCACGCCGCCTCGCCCCCCTTTCCGACCCCGACCAGTGCCGGCGTGCCCCCCTTCAACCCCGTGTCCTCGGCCGCCTCGACGGGCTCTCCCGCCTCGCCCGCCCACGAGGACCTTGATCTCGGCGCCACCCCCAACAGCAACGGCAACCTCAACGGCCTCATATCCCCCACCACGTCCAATGAGAGCCCCGAGCCCGCCATCGCCTCCCTGGCCGCCGTTACCGCCGATGGGCCGCCGCCGCCGCCGCCGCCCACCGTCGGCTCGCCCGCCTCGGTCGTCGGCTCGGCCCACGACCACGCCCTCGCGCGCCCTGGCCCGCACCAGCAGCGAATCGTCCGCAAGCGCAAGCGCAACTGCCTCAGCTGCCTGCGCTGCCACCGCCTCAAGGTCAAGTGCGACAAGGAGCTGCCGTGCGGCCGCTGCAAGACCAGCGGCAACGGCCGCGAGTGCTACTACAGCTACAACAAGGGGCCCAACGGCGGCAAGTTCCCCTGTCCCACGGCCCCCGTCCCCTCGAGCAAGGACGAGAAGAAGCCCCAGATGGCCACCTGGCAGGTCCAGCATCGCGTGCGCGGCTCCAGCCACTGGCGGGAGCTCATGACCAAGGTACGTGCATTGCCGGCGAGGAGGGGGGGAGGGAGGCGTGGGCAGGGCAGACAGAGAGGCGCAGGGCCATTTTGAATGCACAACGACGGCCGCAGAGGCCCGAGTCCGAAGCTGACCGCGACGTGTGCCAGATCGGATGCTTGGCCGCCTCGTCCACGGGCGAGTCGTCGCCCCTGGCCGCGGCCCTCGAGGGCGTCGGCACAAACGCCTGCCTGGCCAACTTTTGCCTGCCCGGCAACTTCCCCTTTGGCACCCCGGGCGCCACAAAGTACTACGCGCGCGAGGCCGTGACGCGCCTGCTGGCCGGGGAGCGCGCCCGGGCCCAGGAGTACCTCGGCCGCTACATCGACCTGCTCGACGTCGTCAACCCCATCCTCGACCTGCCCGTCTTCCGCGACGAGGTGGAGCGCTACTGGCAGGACCCCAACGCCGTCAGCCTCTGCTGGCTGTCGCAGTTCCTCATGGTCATGGGCCTCGGCTGCTTCACCTCGGCCGACGAGCCCCCCATCGCCACCGAGCTCATGATGGCGGCCGAGGCCTGCCTGATGCAGACGCCCTTCATGTTCCGCCCGACGCTCATGACGCTGCGGGCCCTGTCGCTCATGTCGGTGGCCAAGCTCGTGTGTAACGCCACGTGCTGGTCCGTCGACTCGTGCTGGACCCTGCTCGGCCTGCTGGTGCGCGTCGCCTTCATCTTTGGCCTGCCGCAGGAGCGCAACGACAACGACGAGGAGCTGCGCGACCCCGTCGAGCGCGAGGCCCGCCGCAAGCTGTGGCTCACCATCCTCTACCTCGACATCAAGGTGTCCATGTGCACCGGCATGCCGCCCCTGACGCGCCCCGACGAGCTGGGCAACATGCGCGCCACGCCCGAGTGGAGCGACCCCAACAGCCTGCAGATGGTGCTCTTCCAGTCGCTGCCCACGGTCCTCGACGTCCTGGCCCTCATCAACTCCAAAAAGGACCAGATCTCGTACCCGGACGTGCTGCGGTACAACGGCCGCCTGCGCGAGCTCATGGGCCACGCCCAGCGCGTGTGCACGGCCAACCTGCAGCGCATCACCGTCGACATCTTCCTGCGCCGCTGCCTCATGGTGCTGCACCGGCCCTTTGCGCTGCACCCGGAGGGCCCGACGCTGTTCCCCGAATCGTACTGGTCGTCGCTCGAGTGCTCGCTGGCGCTGCTCGTCCACTACCGCGAGCTGTGGTGCAACGAGGAGGGCCTGCGCCTCGACCTCGTCGGCCGGGCCTTTGTCCTCGACTTCTTCTCGGCCACGCTGACGACGTGCGTGCACATGCTGCGCGAGGACGCGCCCCTGAGCGGCGCCGCCGCCACCGGCTGCCGCATCCCGCCGAGGCAGCTCATCCTCGACACGCTGAGCATCTGCGTCGACATATGGAGCGGCGAGCAGGAGAAGAGCGTCTGCTGGCGCACGGGATACCACCTGCTCAAGGCCGTGCTGGCGCTGCTGCCCGGAACCCAGGCCCACAGCAACCGCCAGCAGCAGCAGCTCGCGGCGGCGGCGGCGGCGGCGGCAGCGCAATAGCCGGATTCCTGGGTTGCCCTCGAGCGTGCCGTGGCGAGTCTGCGGTTTCGACGACGTGGCGTTGGCAACGGCGAGCAGGCGGGCTTGGATGTCGACGGACATTCTCGGTCTGGTGGAGCACGGGCGACATGTTGGCGCGCCATCTCTTCTTGTTCGTTTCTGCGGCCACCGAGTACACGGGCGGCCCCTTCTCTTGGGCACTTGTGCCCCCTCTTTGTTTGGATCCGCCCTCTTGCGTGCTGAGCTGCGAGGGGCTGCTTGGCTGGCGGCGGAGGCACGCGACGCCCAGGGGGCGATGCGACGCAGGCAACGGACGGGAAAAGGCAACGGACTTGGGAGGGATAATGAAATGGCAGGATACCCCGATCTGGCTCTGGGCAGGGTGGATATTGATGGGCCCGGACTAGGACTCTGGCGAGGCGTGCAATTGGAAAGATTTTAACCATGCTTTGGGACGGGACTGGTTGTTGTTGAGGTTGTTTTAGGCTGAGACGCGGGTGAGGGACGCGCGAAACGGCGGCGCCCACGTGCAGGTGAGACGAACGGTTCCTCTTGGGACCAACGGCATGCTGAAGAAGTGCGGGGAGAAACAAAGAAAAACAGGCGGGCTACGGATTGACGTCTGGATTGCCGTCTGGAGTGAAATGTGGCATGTGTTGTATCCACAGGAGGCAGGCTACGAGGCAGGCTACGAGGCAGGCTACGAAGGGGGTGGTTGAGTGTGTTTGCTTGGACTTTGGCTTCCTGTTGCCTCGTGGAATCATTAGTTTGGGGGGTCGCATTATCGACGACGACGCTGGTGATGGTGATGGACGACGGGCTTGGTGCAGTGGCGCGTGGCTAAAGGTTCCCACGCTTGCTGCTGGCCCGGCTGTGCATTGGCGTAGCGTGCCTACTACAGTGAGCGTTACAGTGCATCCGGCGCTGTCGCCACTGTCGCGTCGCCCGTCGCCTCGGAATTCCAGGGCAGCTTCTCCGCACCTCAGCCGGGTGACGTAAGGTCGAACAAGCAAAGTGCCGCACTGCACTGTGCTGCTGCCACGAATCAGTCAGCAGCGACTTTTAACCCTC
>JAPEBW010001223.1:0-28266 GCA_027405785.1 Ophiocordyceps robertsii | reverse complement strand
CTCGGATTTAAGGGAGTAAGGCTTTTAAAGGTCTTAAGAGAGTATCTTTATTAGCTTTTAAATCTACTTTTAAAGGGGAATCTATAAAGGTTAAAATTACCTTTAAAGGGTTATTCGAGGCTACCCTAAGGGTAGGGACTTAAGAGAGAGGAGAGGATAACTAAGAAAGGTTAATAAGATTTATATTAAGGTCTATTTCGGTTGAATTTAAAACCTTATCTCCCTCTTCGCTTAATTCTACTTTTTTTACTCTTTTCTTTAATTTTTCCTTTTTAGAAGAAGAAGAAGAAGAAAAAGGCTTTTTTAAGGTAGGTTTCTTCTTAGTTACCTTATTTAAATCGTCTGTTTTCTTTCCTTTAAGCACCTAATAAGAAAGGGCTTTTTTAGGGTAAAGCCGGAAGCAATTAGCTACTAAGTGGCCTGGTTTTTTGCATTCTTTATAGTAAGAATTCGAGGAATTCCCTTACTTTTTCTAAGGCTTTTTTCGTAGTAAGAAAGCTTTTTCCGAAGAGTCTTCTATATCCTCTACCCTTTTAGCTTCGTTTAAAAGACTAGCTATAAGGGTCTTAAGAGAAAAGGCTATAAAATTATACTTAAGGCTCTGCGTAATATTAGTTATATAGCTTCTAAATTCCCCGCTAAGGGAATTTAAAATCCATGCTATAAGAACTACTTCCGGAATATCTATTTCTTAAGATTTTAATTCCTCGTAAACCTCTTTTACCTTATAAAGGTATTTCTCTAACTATAAGTCGGAAGGACTTAAGTTAAAAAGCTGTTTTATAAGCAAATAATTCGACGAGAAATTTAAGGGATTATATAGCTTTTATAGCTCTTTCTAAGCATCTTTAGCAGTAGTTACGTGCTTAATCTATATTAAGGGACCGTCTTTTAAGCGTAGGAAAATTAAGGTAAGAGCCTTTTCCGTCTTTATATAATTTGCTTGCTTTAAAGCAGCTATAAGCTTTTCTTTAATAAGAATTGCTTGTATTTTAGTAGTCTATAAAGTATAATTTAAATTACCCTTTAACTTAGAAAACTTATATTCTTTCTAGCCTACTATTTTATATATCTTTAGTAAGATAGAATAAGTAAGTAAAGAAAAGTTAATTTTTAACTTAAGAAAGGTCGAAAGATAAAAGAAGTCGTTAGGGATTAGTAAAGGAAATTCTAAGCAAATTCCTAAGGATAGAAGGGGTCTTAGCGGAGAAGAGGGAATTTTAAGAGAATTTTATATATATAAGGGGATTTCTAAAAAGGAAAGAGATTAAAGGAGGTAATTAAGGTTAAGATATCTTTAAGTACGAATTCTAAGAGATTTAGTCGTTTAATTAACGTTAAATTTTAACGAAGATTAAACAAGTAATAAAGGAAAGGGGTCGTATTTTTTCGGAATTTTCTAAAGCTAGTTAAAGGAGTGATTAATTTCCTAGCGTAGTAAGCTAAGCCGGGCTTATAACCTATTAAAGGCTAGAGCAGCAGCGAAATTGTAGGGAAATCAGGAGATCACGTGATATTACGTAATAGAGGAGTTAATATTATATAAGGTAGGATTTTGGCTGGAATTAATTAATAAAGAATTAAGTGCATAAGTGCTTATAGAATCTCTAGCTATTTAGTAGCGGGAGATTCGCCTTTTATAGATAAATGTGAGGGAACGGAGTAACATATCCGGACTAGTATTCGGGCGGTCTTAAAGCCCGAGAAATGTTAATTTTAAAGCATTTTACCCCGTAGCTAGATATCCCTTCCTTATACGGCAATTTGTGTTTAAAGTTAGTTAAGGTTAGTACGGATCCTTGTTTTATCTAGCTACCCTAACCTCCTTAGTTCCGTATATAACGTTATAGATATTATATAAGGACGTAAGGACTTCGAAAATAACGAGCCGAAGCTAGGCTATTTAATGCGGGTTTTTATTTAATTTATACACCCCCTTATACTTAACTAATTAAGTAAGGATTAAATAGCTGATTTATTAAAGTAGTAAAATCACTTTTTTATAGATCGTTATTTAAAAATACTTAAAAATATGCTAAAGAGATATTTTAATATATTTACGCCGCGACTTAAAGATAGATTATTACTATATAGTAGTTAGGATTATAAAATTAAGTTAAAAAAAAGCTTTAAGCTTAGATTTTATAAGATATATAACTTAAATAAAAAGTATTTAAAGTTATTATAAGAATATATCGACGAAAACCTATAAAAAGGTTATATTAAAAAGTCTAAATTAAAATATAGAGCTTTTATATTATTTACTTTAAAGAATAATAAAGATAAAGGAAAAACTTAACTTTATATTAATTTTAAAAAGATAAATAATAATACGATAAAAGACTAAACTTTATTACTTCTTATAAGTAAAATAAGAGATAGATTAGTTAATAAGCAGTAGTATATTAAGGTTAACCTTAAATCTACTTATAGCTAAATATATATTAAAAAAGAAGACGAATTTAAAATAGCCTTTAGAACGCGATATAAACTTTATAAATTTTTAGTTATGCCTTTAAGATTAACTAATATACTAGTAACTTTTTAAAAGAGAATTAATAGTATATTAAATCCTTATTTAAACCGTTTTTATATAGCTTATTTAGATAATATTATTATTTACTTAAATACGCTAAAGCAATACTATAAAGAAGTCGATATAGTGCTAAAAGCATTAAGAAAAGCTAGCTTATATATCTTATTAAAGAAATATAGCTTTTATATATAAGAAGTAGAATTTTTAAAGTATATAATTACTTCTTTTTATATAAAGATAAACCTATAAAAGATTTTTATAATTAAAGATTAGCTAATTCCTATAAATATTAAGGAAATCTAAAGCTTTATAAGATATATAAATTATTATAAGAAGTTTATATTAGACTTTTTTAAGATAATTATATTAATCTTATTAGTATTAAAAAAAGCTAAAACAGACCCTTTTAAGTAAAACTTAAAAGTAAACGAAGCTTTTAAAAAGATTAAAGGATTACTTATTAAAGAGCTTATATTAAATACTTATAATATAAAGAAGCTATTAAAATTAAAAACGGATACTTTTAATTTTATATTAAGCGCGTAGTTAAGTTAGCGCGATAAGAACAATATTCTTAAACTAATAGCTTTTTATTTAAAGAAGCTAGTAAGTATAGAGATTTATTATTCTATTTATAATAAAGAATTCTTAGCTATTATATACGCTTTTAAAGAATTTCGGCATTATATTTTAAGAAATAAATATAAACTTAAGGTTTATACGGATTATAAGAATATTAGTTATTTTACTATAATATAGCAATTAAATACTAAGTAAATAAGATAGGCTAAATTCCTTTTAGAATTTAATTATAAGATTATTTATAAGAAAGGTTTTAAGAATAACTAAGCTAATATAATTAGCTAATAACCGGACCTTAATAATAAAAAAGAGCTTTATAAAGAGACCTTATTATTTTTAAATAATAATAGTAATTTAAAGTTAAAAACGTTATATATACTATTTAATATATAAGGAGATCTTATTACTTTAAAATTACTTAAGAATTCTTATAAGAACTTAAATAAGAAAATATATAAAAATCTTAAGTAAAAGGGAAAAATAGCGTTTTATAAAAATAAGCTATTCCTTACTTTAAAGACTAAGAAAATAGTTATAACGGATTTTTATTTATACTTATTATATAGATATTATTAAAGTCTTTAACTTATAAAGTTATAAGGACTTAAGCTATAGCTTAAGCCTTATTATATAAGGAGGGCCGGGTCTATATATATAAATACGGACCCGCTATATATAGGCAGGCTCTTTATAGCTTATTATTATAATACTATAAACGGCACCTATATACTAGCCTTTACTTACTTTATAATAGTATAAGCTATTAATTATAAACTCGTTTAATAGTATAATAGCGGGAGCTCCGCTTTAAGCAAAGCGGGACAACGCTATTATAAAGTCGTTATAAAACGCCTTAAAAGCATTAAAAGGTACGTTAGCTAGCTAAAAGAATAACTTCCTCGCCGTATTAAGGGGGCTGACTATAAAGCCTATTTTAACCTTTATAGCATTAGCCGCGCTAAGAACGGCGCCTATAATTACTATAGTGCGGAAGCCGCTTTTATAGCTAATATAAAATAGGAAGCCGGAGAGCTTTTACTTCTTTCTTAGCCGGCTATAAGTAAAATACTATATTAATAAGGAATACGGCCTTAATAGCGGCCGGAGCGCCGTTTAGTACGCGCTCTTATATACGCTACTAAAGCTTTAAATATAGAAGATCGTAGGCTTTTAGGAAAAAGGGGGCTATAATAGCTCCTAAGACCCTTAAGAAATTTTCTCGCACCTTATCTACGCGTTTAGCAATATATAGGAATAAGAAAAAGCGTAGGATAAGCTACGCACCTTTAAATAAAGGGACGGACAGTCTTTTAAGGGGTTCCTTTTTAAGTTTAAGGAAACCCTTTTCTAAGCGGCGGGTACTACGATATAAAAAGATAGCGTAAAGCTAATATAGCTATAAAACTTAATTACCTTAATACTCCGTAAGCTACTTATCCTTATTATTATGCTATTTATATATAATAAGTACGTTAACCGCTTTATAAAAGTAGCTTAAAGTTATAAATAAACGCCTCGCTTTTAAAAGTTATAAAAGCGCACTTTATATAATAAGGATAAAGTTACCCCCCTCTTATAAAACGCGCTTACTATTAATATTAATAGCGATACCTTTATAACCGCGATAAGAACTAACTATGCGAAACGCTTAAAGAAGGCGTTTATAACCTTAACTTTTTCTATGCTAGTAAGCTAGTCCTTTTAATAGCGGGCTAAATAGGTCTTTAGCGACGAGATCTAAAAACGACGTGCTAATAGCTAATACTTATACTATAAAGCGGGCTCTTACTTCGCTACGAAGTGCCTATATAAGCCGGCGAAGCGTCTTTTTATAAGAATCCGCTTTATAGTAGTCGATATACTACCTTAGCTCGCCTTAAACGATAAAGACCCCGCCCCTTATAAGGTAAAGGGGAAAAAATAGCTTTAAGGTAAAGATAGGCCTTAAAGCCGCAATTGTTAGTATAAGTAAAGTAGGAGCTAGCAGCCTATATAAAAAAGGATCTTACTTTAATATAAGTTATACTTAATTAGTTTAAATCTCTTACTGCTCTTATAAATAAAGGATGCTAGTACTACGCTATAGTAAATAAGGCGTTCGCACGTTAGATATAAGTGCTTATTAAAAAGATTACCCCGCGCTAAGTAAAGGGCGCTTTAAGCGTAATAAAAGGTGCGGAGATTAAAAGTATTACTTAGCTAGCTATAAAAGTAGCTAGCTACTTAAGGCTTATCGTAGTATATATAATCCCGGAGCTTAAATTCCTTTTAATCCTAAGGAAGCCTTAGCTTATATATATATAGTCCTTCTTAGTTCCGTATTAAAAAAGGCTATAGTTTAGCCTAGCGGAGATATAGCTACGCTATATTAACGGCGCCTTTAAGGAGATAGGGGCTATACTAAAGCTAGCTAATACTATTAAGGTGCTCGCCTTAGTCTTTATAAGTACGGTTAAACGGCTTATATACTAAAAGGGTAAGGCCGCTATTAATATAGCGATTTACGCCGTAAGCCTTATAAATATCGATAAGGCCTTAAAGACTAAGACGCTAAAATCGCCTATAAACTTATAAAGGGTAATCCTTTAGCGCTTTTACAACTTATTGCCGCTTTTTATAAAGTATAAGGCTAATAAGCTTAACCCTTATAAGCTAAGAGTTAATTATAAGATCTCTATCTATATAAATAAGTAAGGAAGGGAGTTCCCCGCGCTTTTTAAGCCGCTATATAGCATATCCCGGGCCGAGTTATTAGTACTTAAGAAGACCTTTTAGGACCTTTTAGATAAGGGGTTTATTTAAGTAAGTAGCTTTAAGGTAAGCGCCCCGGTGCTCTTTATCTAAAAACTAAGGGGCGGAATCCGCTTTTACTATAACTATTAAGCCCTTAACGTAATTACGTAGCTAGACTATTACCCGCTCCCCTTAATTTTTAATACGCTTTATAACTTATTAAAGGCGAAGTAGTTTACTAAGCTTAACGTTATATAAGCGTTTTATAAGGTGCGGATTGCGGAGGGTAAGGAGTAAAAAATAGCCTTCCGTACTTATTATAGCTTATTTAAGTAGCTAGTAACCTCTTTTAGTCTTATTAAGGCCTCGGCCACTTTTTAACGTTATATTAATAACGTCTTTTACAACTTCCTTAATAAGTTCGCCTTCGCTTATATTAATAATATTCTTATTTATAGTAGCGGCTTATATAAAGACTATATATAAAAAGTATAAAGGGTCTTAAACCGCCTTTACTTATATAGCTTATACTTTAATCCGGATAAGTATAAGTTTAAAGTTAAGTATATAAAGTACCTTAAGTTTATAATCTATACTAGCGCGGGTATTTAAGCAGACCTTATTAAGATATAAGCGATTTAAAACTAAGATGCCTTAATAATATAAACTCGTATATAGAGCTTTTTAAGCTTTACTAATTACTACTATATATTTATCCGTAGGTTTTTTAAAATCGTTATACTATTAAACAAGATTATAAGGAAAAAGGTAGCCTTCCGTTAAAGACTTATATAAAAAGGTGCGTTTTATACGCTTAAAGACTTATTTTCGCAAGCCTTAATACTACTTTAATAAGATTTTAACTATACTATTATAGTAAAAGCAGACTATAGCAGCTAAGCGCTTAAGGGCACGCTTTTATAAGAGGTAAAAAGGCAAAAGCAGCTTATAGCCTTTTACTTAAGAAAGCTAACTTTAGCGGAAAGGAACTACGCTATTTATAATAAAAAGATACTCGCTATTATTAACTATTTTAAGTAATAGTAAGCGGAGCTTTATAGTTATAAAAGCTTTAAAGTCCTTATAGACTACTAAAACCTTAAGTATTTTATAACCCGCTAACACCTCTTTAAGCAGTAGGCCTATTAAGCCGAGTACTTATCCCGCTTTAACTTTTAGATTAAGTATAGGCTAGGTTAAGACTCCGCCGTCTTAAACGCGCTTTCTTAGCGGGATTAAGACCGTATTATAAACGCGGATATTAAAGCGCGGGATTTATAGCTTATTCTATAAGCGGCGTTATATATATATATTAAGGTCTCCTTTATTAAGGAACATTCGACCCCCTTATTTAGTGCCCTTATTAAAGAGCCTTCGACCCCCTTATTTAATAAAGTAAACCCGCCTGCTACGTTAAAGGTAAGTATCCCGCCCTCCTTACTAACGCCTCCTTAAGCGCTAGGTTCGGGGGACTAAGTAAGCCCGGGCGCTTAAGTAGCGAGGATCTTTTAAGATAAGGGCCTTTAGCATCTTTAAGATAAGCTAGCTTCTTAAGACTATACGTATAAGAGCGTGCGGCGCGCTATAAAATCCGGCGCGCGTTCTTTAAATCTAAAGCTACGATTAAAGGTATAGGTAGCGGACTGCTATATCGACTTAAAAAGGCACCTCCGCTAAAAGGGTAAGTTATAAGTGCCGGGCGCCTTTTATATAACGGAAGCTAATAAAAGGAACGCCTTATTAAAGGATAAGCTAAAAAACGAGCTTTAAAGGAAGCTAGTATAGCTAATCTATAACTTTAATATTATTAGCTACCTTAGCTAATAAAGTATAGCGGTAAGGCTTGCGAGGGACTTTTATTAGCCCTTTATATAGCACTATATACGCCGCTTCCTTTATAATTATAATATTTACGGCTATATAAAGATTTAGCGAGCGCTTTATAAAAGGCTCTTAAAGTAGCTACTAATCCTAAACCGGTTTTAGATATATATTTAAATAGATTTTATAACGGACCTTTTACTTATATTAAGGGGGAATCGCTATATATAAGTTATTTAAAACCGCCTTAATAAGGAAGTAATACTTAAGCTAATACCCTTTATAAAAGCGGAGGTATATATAAAACGTTTCTTTTAGTGCTAAGCGCGGATATATAGCTAGCTTACCTTAATTATAAGCGATAAGGGCTTTAACTAAACGGGGCGCTTTTAGCAGCACTTTTATAAGCTGCTTTAAGTTACTTAGCTACTTAGCTCTATATATTACTTATAGACTAATAAGGGCTTAAAACGTATTAATTAAGAGGTATAAGCTTACTTATAAGCCATAGTAGCCCGGAACTAAGCAGATTAAAACCGTTAGCTCTTAGCCGTATAGCTTACTTTAAATAGTAAGCCTTAAGCGTTTATCGGCATAACCTTTTTCTTTACGTTATATAGCTTTAAACCCCCTTTTTTAATACCTTAAGCAGCGGATATAGTAGCGGAAAAGCACTTAGCCGCCTCGCTAAAAGCTTAGGCTACTTACTTTATTTAAAAACTTAAGGAGACTATAGACTATTACTAATTAATAATAGCGGCGGCCGCGTAAGATTAAGAGTAGCATGTTAATAAGTTTAAGTTTTTAGTAAAAGGTTTTGTATTAAGGGATAAAGTTTAGTTAAACCTTTATAACTACTAATCCGGCCGCTTAAAAAAGAAGCTTAACTAGCTATATATAAAGTTTATAATACGGAGAGTTATTAGCTTATAAGTTATAAAGCTTAAAAGGTTACCTTTAAGGATATATAATAAGATTAATATAAACTTATTACGCTAAGCGGCTTAAGACCCTTTACTTAATTAAGCGGTTATAAACCTTTAGCCCCTTATAATCTTAGTTAAAGGGGAAGAGGAATTCGTAATTAAGGAGATAAAGGTAGCTTATTAAAAGAAAGTAAGTAAAAGTAAGCGGTAGGAGGTGCTTATTAAGTAGCATAGCTACTTAAACTTAACTTAAAAGCCTATATAAAAGCTTATAAGCGCTAATACTTTAAATAAGTTTAAAGCCCTTTATAAGCCGGTAAATAAAAACGATAAGCTTAGTAATTAATAGCTCCCCCTTAAGTAAAAACAAGAGGTAACCTTAGCCTTTTCGTTACTTATAGCGTTTTATAAAACAAAAGGGAAAAAGGAGTTATATTTAAGGCCGCCTAGCTTAAGCGACTAAGGCTTACGCTACTTATCCTCGTCTTTAGTCTCTTTTTTATTATTATCTTTTTCTTCCCCCTCCTCCTCCTCCCCCTCTTCCTTAAAGGCAGCGGCGGCGGCCTTTAAAGCATAAAGATAGCCTTTTAGCCCGGATATTTAAGCGGCGGCGGCGGTAAAGGGGTTAAAAGGGGCGGCGGCGGCGGCAAGCATAATAAGGCCGGCGGCGGCGCTATTATAAGTAGTATAGACGGCCGGGATAAGGGTAGCGGGGACGGATAAAGGCACCGCTAATAGCGCTATAAAGGCGGTATTCTTAATTAAGGATAGTTAGCGCTAATCGCTATAGTAAGTATAGTAAAGAAGGAGGAAGAAAAGGAGGGGGGGACTTACTTAAGTATATAGCCTATCCGCTTAAGCGAGTATACGTAATAGTAAGCGGCGGCGGCGGCTTTTAATTACGCTTTAACCGCTTTATTACTAAGGTCGGCCTTTTAAGCCTTTTTAATAGTAATAAGGACGGCCGGAGCCGCCTTATAAGCGCGGCCGGTATAAGTATAAGTAAAGTAGCTACCGCTAAGGTAACTTACTTACTTATAATAAGCATAGCCGCTTAATAAGTAGCGTATATAAGACTTATTATAAGCGGCGCTAAGTAATACTTACCGCTTATACTAAGTTATAGGTTAGTATAAGGATAGCGTACTTAAGGGAGCGGACTTATAGCGCTTAACTTAGCGGTCTTAAAAGTAGTAAGGGGGCTGCTAAAAGGTAAAGTTATAAAAGCCGGCGATAGTATAGTTACTTATAAGGGTATTATAAGTATAAGTATAGCTAAGGAGGCGGCGGCGATATAAGCGGCGGTAGCGGTATAAGTGCGGCACTTAAGCTTAATATTATTAAGGAGCTCCGATATAAGTACCGATAATATAGATAATATATTATTTTAATAGGGGTTAGCTTAAAGGTATTTACTCTATATACTAAAAGGCGATACTTATAGTATTATTATTGCTATTACTATTACTACCGCTACTACTATTATTACTACTATTATTACTACTACTATTATAGTTATTGCTAGTTTAAAAGGAGGAGGAAGGAAAGGAGGGTTAAAGGCGGAGGGACGGGGTATTTATACCCCTTAGTTCTTAACTTAAGGCGCGGAATACTTAGGCCGCTTAATACGCCGCCGGGCTATTTAAAGCGGATAAGGTGCCCGCTTAATAAGCGGACGGGCCTCTTAATAAGTAGCCGCCCGATTAAGGGTAGGCGGCGGTAGCGAGTAAGGCTATTAAACTTATTATTATACGGCCTTACTTACTATAATATAAGTTTAGCGCTTACTAAGCCGCGGACCGGGCAGCGCTTTATAATAGCTAGTAGCCCCTTATAATAGCTCCGAACTATATAGCGCGGTATAAGGAGCGGAGGTATTATATTAAAGTCTTTAACTTATAAGGTTATAAGGACTTAAGCTATAGCCTAAGCCTTATTATATAAGGAGGGCCGGGTCCGTATATATAAACACGGACTTACTATATATAAGTAGGCTTTTTATAGCTTATTATTATAATACTACAGACGGCACTTATATACTAGCCTTTACTTACTTTATAATAAATATTAAAGTATTATAAAAACTTATAATAAAATTAAAAACTATTATAATACCTATAACCTTTATAAGAAAATCTAAGGAGTTATAAATTTATATAAAGTATAGCATAAAAGCAAGGCTATATAATATAAGCTTTATAGTAACTTAATTCCTTTAAAAGTTCTTTTAAGACCTTAAGACTTTATAGCCTTAAACTTTATTATAAAACTACTAAAGTTTATAGATTTTATAATTAATATAAAATATAATTTTATTTTAGTTATAGTTAATTATCTTATAAAGTATGGCTATTTTATTTTAATATATAAAGCTATAAATATAAAAAAGTTATCTTATACTTTTATAAGATATATTATAGCTAATTAAGGACTTTTAAGTTCGATTATTTTAAATAAGGATTAGAAATTTATTTCGAATTTTTAATAAAGCTTAATATAAGCCTTAAGTATAAAGTATAAATTATTTACTACTTTTTACTTTATTATAAACAGAATAATAAAACGATTAAATTAAATGCTTAAGCAATACCTTAAAAGCTATATAAATTATTAGTAGGATAATTAGCTTTTTAAATTGCTTATAGTATAGTTAGTATATAATACCTCTTATTTTAAGCTTATTAAGAATACTTTAGTATTCGTAAATTATAGCTTTATACTTAAAGCTTATAAGTCTTCTTTACTAAAAGAAGTTATAGTTAAAAAAGCTATATTAAACTTTAAGTAGTTAATAAGCTTATATAGATTTATAAAATTAGAATTAAAATATATTACTAAGAAGATATTATATTATTACGATAAAAAATAGTCTTTAAACCCTTTTTTATTTAAAGGCGATAAAGTATATCTTTTAATAAAGAATCTTAAAACTAATAAACTTAATAAGTCTTTAAATTATAAGAAGATAAGACTTTTTAAAGTTATAAAGAAAATAGAAAAAGTTAATTATAAGTTAGAACTTTTAACTAGTTTATTTATATACCTTATTTTTTATATATCTTTATTAAAGCTAACTTTACGGAATATTAAAGTAAAAAGAAAGCTAGATTTAAAGAGAGTTAAAAATAGCGAATATATAGTAAAGGCTATACTTACTAAGAAAATAAAGAATTAAAAATACTTTTATTTAATAAAGTAAAAGAATTATTTTAGTTTAGATAATACTTAAGAACCTATAAAGCACTTAAGAAATGCTTTAAGAAAAGTTAATGATTTTAATTAATAAAACCCTTAAAAGGAAGTATTAGCTTCTTTAAGCTAGGATTTCTTTACTATCTTAAATAGTAAAAGTAAAAAGAAATCTAAATAAGATTTTTCTTTAGGAATAATCTATAAAGATAAAAGATTAGGATTTTCTTTAAAGAACTCTTAAGGTTACTCTTTTTAAAGTAGGATTTCTTTAATTATTTAAATAGTTTCTAAAAGGTTAAGAAGAACCTATAAAAAAAAGACGTTTATCTTTTTAGGTTTAAAAAGACTTTAAAAAGGGGAATATATAACGGAAACTATATTCCGTTAGTAATTATAAGTACTAAAAGTACTAATATCTAGTAAAGTAAATACCGCTAAATATAAAGGAGTAACTAATAAAGTAAATACCGCTAGTTATAAGTTATAATTATTAAAGTAGATACCGGTAGTTATAAGGAGAAATAATATAGCTTAATAGTTAAAGATAGCTAATATTAGCTATAAGCGGTATAGGCTAAACGCGCTTATATTTAGCTTAAGTTAGCTTTAGCTAGTAATAAGATTTATATTAATTAATATCTTATATAGAGATAAGGCGGGAGGCCTTCTTTTTATATAACTAACTAATACTTTATATAAAGCTAAGGTAAGAGGCCTTACTTTAAAAAAGGATAAAATCTTATAAAAGGTTTTAAGATAAGAATATTTAGTCTTATAAGCTAATTATAAGTAATAAAGCGTATATTACTTATAACTAATAATAAAGATAGCATAAGCTATTTTTATTAGTTTAAAAAGTAGTTTAGTAACCTTATAAGTTATATAAGGTATAAGTTATAGCTTAATATATAAAAATATATAAAAGCATATAAAAGCATATAAAAGGGGAACCTTTTAATAGCCTTAAAAAAGTATAAAAGAAGGTCTTTGCTTTTTTTTCCCTTAACTCTTTTCCTTTCCTTCTTTCTTTTTCTTTAGCTAGTTTTAACTTAAGAAATCCGCATAATAAGATACCCTTACCTTATTTAGTTTAGTAGTTTATACTAAGTCTTCTTTATCCTTTTTAATAAGTAAATTTAAATTAGATAAACTATATAAAGCTACTTAGCGTATAAGAAACGCAAGGGGTTTTATAATATTAACGCTATAACGTAATATTATTTAAGGGGGTGCGTTAGCATATAATTATAAGTATAATAAAAACGACTATACCGATTAACGTTAAGCGCGGAGCGGGGGGCAGGGCGGCGATATTATATACTTTAGTACGCGATAGCTTAAAAGGGGGATAGTATTATAAGCTATATTATAAGAAAAGCTATAGTTATATTATAGCGAATAACTTAAAGTTAGGCTAATATATAGCCGAAGTTATATAAAGCTTTACCTAAACTTAGCTTAACCTTAACTTAAACTTAACTTAAGTATAGGCTGCTTAAGCGACCTTTATAAAGTATAAAGCTATATAGCTTAAATAGAAATTTCCCCTTTCCTTTTTTAGCTTTAAATAAACAATTATTTAGCTACGTGCTACTAAACTAAGTATACGCAGGCCCTTAATACTATATAATAGTTTATTAGCAATAAATATTATATATTAAGGAATTAAAAAAAGGCTTATAATTATAATAAGCTTTAATAACTTAAAAATCTTACTTTTAAGCTTTTTTATTAAAGGAGGCTATTATAATAAAGCGGAAAAGGTAGTTAAGTTTTTAAGTAAAAGGCTTATATAGCCTTATGCTAATAAAAGCCCGCTATAAGCTATAATCATATATAAAAAGAACTTAAGTTATAAAAGAGATCCTATTAATATCTTACTTATAAGAGCTTAACCGCTTAATAATAGCTATACTATTATTATAAAAAAACCTTTAAATAAAGTTATACGCTATATTATAGGTTTTAAAGCTTAAGGAAGGTAGTAAGGGCTAAATCGTAGCTTCGTATTCTTTATAGATATTAAAAGCATCGTAAGCTTTATTTAAGTTGCTTTATAATATAAAAGTATTAAAAAAAAGAGAAGAGGGTCTATTATAACGCTAGCGATAGCTTTAATTAATATATATATATATATATAAAATATCGGCTGCGTGTATAGGCTACGTATATGTATATATAGGCTATATATATAGGCGCGGGTATTTAAAAGGTACGGGTACTTACTAGGCGGGCGCGGTATAAATTAGCGGGGCGGGCTGGCGCGGGTACGTATCTTAAAAATGGGGCGTGTGTACGAATAGAGATATATGTGTGTATAAATAATAATACTCTTATATATTGTGTGGCTAGGTTACACAACACTGTCGGATGATTAAATACTGGGGCATAGAAAGATAGTTTCTCCGTGGCGACCTATATCAGCCCCAATCAACTAGGTATCTAGGTATATCCGTAGTAAGGAAAAAGATACAGTGATAACTAAAGTCTAGAGGTGCCCGCAGCCTCGTGCAGAGCGGGCCTGTCATTGGTCAACCAGCCCTGGACTTGATCACTTCAACCTGGCCTCGCTCGCCTCGAACCTCTTCTCTCACCACCACCACCACCACCACCACCACCCACCGTCTCTCGCCCTCCCACGCGCCCGCGAACCCACCATCCAACCCACCATCCAACCCGAGGCAATGGACTACCAGAACCGCGCCGGCTCCAAGTTTGGCGGCGGCGGCGTCGCTTCGCACTCGGCCACAAACGCCGACCGCCGCGAGCGCCTGCGCAAGCTCGCCCTCGAGACCATCGACCTCGACAAGGACCCCTACTTCTTCAAGAACCACGTCGGCTCCTTCGAGTGCCGCCTGTGCCTCACCGTCCACCAAAATGACGGCTCCTACCTCGCCCACACCCAGGGCAAGAAGCACCAGACCAACCTCGCCCGCCGCGCCGCCCGCGAGCAAAAGGAGGGCCGCCACGGCCACCAGCCGGGCCAGCACGGCGCCCCGGGGCCACTCGATCCGGCCACCGGCCTGCCTCTCGCCTTCGGCGCCTCGGCCCCGCGCCGCAACCTCATCAAGATCGGCCGCCCGGGCTACAAGATCACCAAGATCCGCGACCCCGTCTCCCGCCAGCAGGGCCTGCTCTTCCAGCTCCAGTACCCGGATGCCGCCCCCGACGTCTCCCCCAACTGGCAGGTCATGAACGCCTTCACCCAGCGCGTCGAGGACCCGGACAAGAACTTCCAGTACCTGCTCGTCGCCGCCGAGCCCTACGAGACGGTCGGCTTCAAGATCCCCGCCCGCGAGCTCGACAAGCGCGGCGACCGCCAGTTTTGCTTCTGGGACCCCGACGGCAAGGAGTTTTGGATCCAGGTCATGTTCATGACGGAGCGCGAGGAGCGCTTCAACGCCGCCCCTGGCTTGACGGGCAGAAGCTGAGGGACACGACCTGGGCGGGCCGACGCGCTTGCGCCACTGTTGGCGGGCCCACTTTGCGGACCGCCGCGCCGACTTCTCCAGCTGGCCGTATTCGTCGAGGAACCGACACGGGTGCCATGTGTCGCCGGCACACTCTGCTGTCGAACCGCGACCGGGGGCATACGTGCAGCCCCCCTGGAAACCAAATCCTTTGAGCAAGGGAACGGGTCGCTGCCTAGACATCAGCCACTGACCATCGTCAGTTGAGCGGGCTTGGACTTGGCAGATTCGACGGCTTCTGTCTCGAACTCGGTGGAGTAGAAAAGGGATATATTCAGCTCGACGACGAACTGGGCCTTTCATTCAGGTAACCATTTTCCTCATTGCTGCATTACTTGGACCGGCGGCCTAATTACCACCAGCTCAATCACTGGCAAAATGTCAAGTCACGTTGTGCGCACCGAGGGCCATGCGGAAATAGCTCTTGTTGCGAGCCTTCGAGCTAGTGACTGAGAGCTCAGTGGAAAACGAAACCACGCTTGTTCGGAGCGCCTTGTGCAGCCTCGTGTCCTTGTTTCCCCCGTCATGTCGGTGATGTGCATGTTCCCGAGGTTGCCAATCTTCTAGCCGACTCCCGGAATAGACAACCCACCGGTCCGAACCAAGCACCCGCCCATCCCCAGGCTCCCAGTGCATGGCCCCTCCTACCGAAAGTTGTTATCGAATCGCTTGAAGGTGTAGCCAATAAAGGGCAGGCTCATCTCGGGCGACTCCTCCACCTGGCCGCGGTTCTGCTGCAGGGCCTGGGCCTTGAGGACGGTGGCGTTGTCCGTCTGGTCAATCTCGTCGGTGGGAAAGTACGTCGTGTCAATGTTGGACGTCAGCCGGGGCTCAAACGGCGCGCGAATGCGGCGCAGGCTGTCAAACTCGACGCCGCGGAAGAAGGCGTGGCTCTTGATCTCGTGCGCTCCACTGCGTCCCAGGCGGTTTTCCGTGTTGCAGACCATGCTAGACAAGGAGTGAGCGCCACGCCGGCCGTCAATAATCGACAAGCAGACGTTACACACCTTCGAATCAGATTCTCCGCCTCGGCCCCCAGGGTGATGTCGTCGGGAAAGTACAGCGTCTGTCTCCAGTTGACAATCTTGCGGTACGTGTCATGGCTGTCCTCGGCGCAAAACGGCGGCCAGCCGACCAGGCACTCAAACATGATGGTCCCCAGGGACCACCAGTCGCAGTCAAACGTGTAGCCGTGGCCCGTGAAGATCTCGGGGGCGATGTAGTCGGGCGTGCCGACCGTCGAGTAAGCCATCAGTCGCCGTGACCGTCGCCAATCGTTGATTTGCGACCGGTTACTGACGGTGAGGTTGATCTGATCAATGGCGACGGAGCTGCGGTCGCGGGGGCGGTTTGAGCGCCCCTGGAGCAGCTGCTGGTAGTAGTTGTTGTCGTGCAGGCGGTGGAAGCCGGTGGACAGGCCAAAGTCGGTCAGCTTCACATGGCCCCCGCGATCGAGCAGGATGTTGTCGGGTTTGATGTCACTATGGGCGGTCAGACATTGGCCTCATGGCGGCTGGGCGGCTCGCGCCCAAAGGACCCTACCGGTGAATAAAGCCCAGCTTGTGGACCGCCTCGATGGCCAAGACGATTTCGGCAATGTAGAAGCGCGTAATGTCCTCGGAGAAGATTTCGTACTTGATGAGCATGGTCATGAGATCTCCTCCGGGCAAAAACTCCATGAGCATGTAGAGAAAGTACGTGTCCTGAAAGGTGGTGTAGAGCTTGACGACCCAGGGGCTGTCCGACTCGGCGAGAATGTCGCGCTCGGAGCGAACGTGGGCGAGCTGGTCCTTTTTGAACATTTCCGTCTTGATGAGCGACTTCATGGCGTAGACCTTGCCGTCTCCCTTTTTCTGCACCAGCTTGACCTCGCCAAAGGCGCCCTTGCCGATGATCTTGACCGTGTTGTAGTTTTCGGGCTTGTCCTTTGTCCGCAGGAAGCGCAGATACTGACCCTCTTTGCGGCCGGCCGTGGACCACAGCTGCTCTTTGCGGGCGGCACCCTGACCGGGATCCTGAAGCTTCTGCTCCAGCTCGCTTTGTCTGGATGCGGGCGTGGTGAGCTCGGGCAGCGGCAAGCAGGGGGCGGGGGCAATGTGCCTACCTTTGGTTCCGCTCGCGAGCACGCTTGACGCTGTCCTTGAAGAAATCGGTGGCTAGCTGGGAGCACTTCTTCTGGTTGCTGTGCGAGTTTGGCCCGTAACGGTCGGGGTTCCTCTCGGGAGCCTGCTGGAAGTCGTGGGCAGCAGCCTGGGAGCTCTGGGAGGGCATGGGGGGCGCGTTCATGTAGCCTCCGTAGGGAGCCGGGGGCTGGCCGGGGGCACCGGCGGTCCTGGGGCGCTGGCCGGGAGAAGGGCCCCTGGCACCATAGCCGGCACTCCGGGTGGCCCCGCCGCCGAGGTTCTGATGGGAGAACTGATGGGCAAGGCCGACGTTGGGATCATTGGTGCCGGGAGTGTTGGACCGGGCCTGGTAGGCGCCGTTTTGGGCGTGAGCGTAGTCGTTGCTGACGGCCTGGGGAGCGGCGGGATACTGGGCAGAGTAGGCGGCAGGGCCCGGGGCAAAGTAGCCTGGGGGGGCGTAGCCGGCGGCAAAGGCCTGATGCTGGGACGGGAGCGGGCCCGCGGGCTGCTGCTGGGGCTGGGGCTGCTGCTGCTGCGGCGGCGGCGGTTGCAGCTGGTGGAGATGGTGTTGCTGCTGCTGCGGTTGCTGCTGACCCGAGGGATTCGGTGGGAAGACGGGCTGGGGAAAGGTCGAGGGAGTGGTCGGGTAGGTCCTGTCATTCAAGGGCAGGCGGTCGTTGTTGCCAAAGTTGAGGTGAAGGCGATTGTTGCTGCCGTCCATCTTGGACCGAGGCGGCGGCAATGCCGTGCTGATTGCGAGGCGGAGGTGAGGGAGGCGAGCGAGGCGAGGGAGGCGAGCGAGGCGAGCGAGGCGAGCGAGGTGAGGGAGGTGGTGAGAGGGCGAGCGAGGGCAGATGGCGGTTGGCGGGAGAGGAGAGAGAGCAAGTTGGAGGAGTTGCAGCAGCGGCGCAGGCAGAGCAAGGATGTCTAGCCAAGTACCCAGTAGTAGGGGCCGAGGGGCCAAGTCGGGTGCTGTAGGCCAGGGGGCGGCACCTACAGCAGGTAAGGTAGACAGGGCATTTAGGGGGTGGAAGGGGGGGAGAGGGGGGAGAAGCAGGGGGTGTCTGCATGTACCTACCCGTACAGTGTGTCTTCTAGCAGGCGGTGGCGCGAGGGCACTCGGAGGCGAGACGAGGAATTGACCGTCGGCAGCCTGTCGAGGCCGGACAATGGCGCAGTGTCTGGCCCGTTGTCGGCGGATCACGGACTGGATGAAGCCGTGGACGCTGGACAAGCTCGAGTCTGCCTCGTCTTGCGTCTTGCGTCGTTCGTCTTGTGTTTCTCTCTCGGGCATCAAATTAATAATTATTATGGGCCAGAGGCGGGGGGGGAGAGAGGAAATGGCCGTGCGGTCAAGGCGGTGGGTGGTGGTGCAGATGAGGCGAGGCCACACGTGCTCGGTACAAGGTACCTACGCAGCTACAGGTGTGCCTACGGGTGTACATTAGGTGCCCACATGAGTACCTGTACAGGTGTCTGGATGTACACCCGCGGACGAGTTAGGCGGCGAGGTATCTCCGGCCTACCGCTGCTGGGGTCGTCTACTCTAGCAGCTATGACGCAAGCCAGCTCAGGCTCTCTCTCAGCCTCACCTTGGCCTCCCCCCCCCCAAAAGCCGGTGCAGCTTTGGCTTGCCTCGGGCATCAACTTCAACTTTCAACGTGTACAGTAGGTAGGTACCCACGAACACTGTACCTGCCATGTATGTACCACGGGAGATGAATCCCCGGGCAGCTACTCTGTAGAGGGCTGGAGATGCCGCCGCCATTCAATAATTTCTTATCTTATCGTACTTCTCTCACGCTCATCTTATCGCGACCTCTTTTTTTCTTTCCCTCGTTCCTTTCTCTGCCCCCGTGTCTGATATCCACATCCAACAACCACTGGACCGAAGCCGCGGCATTTCAGGGGAGGCTGAGTGCCGTCAAGCTCTTCTCGTCCCGCCTCGATACCCTAGGCGCTGTGCTTTGCTCTGCTCTGCTCTGCTCTGCTCTGCCCGGTAGCCTATCATGGCCGGCTCCGCCCCCGATCCCAAGCCTCGTCCCGTTGCCGCCGCCGCCGCCGCCGCCGCCGCTGCTCCCTTCGGCAAACCTCCCGCTGCTCCCGCTGCTCCCGCCGGGAACCCGGCCCTGCGCATGCTCGGCCTGCCCAACCTCCCGCGCAAGCTGCCCTCGCGCAACTGGCTCATCTTCTGGGCCGTCACCGGCGCCTTCGCCTCGGCCCTCGTCTACGACCGCCGCGAGAAGCGCCGCGCGACCGCCCGCTGGCGCCGCGCCGTCGAGCCCCTGTCGCGCGAGCTCGTCGCCTCGCCCAACCAGCTGCCCCGCAAGCTGACCGTCTACCTCGAGGCGCCCCCTGGCGATGGCCTGCGCGTCGCCCAGGACCACTTCATCGAGTACGTCAAGCCCGTCCTCGCCGCCTCGGGCCTCGACTGGGAGTTTGTCCAGGGCCGCCAGCAGGGCGATGTCCGCGCCGCCGTTGCCGAAAGGGTGCGCAGGGCGAGGATGCCCGACGAGATGCCGGGGCAGGAGCTGCCCAAGACGGACGATGCGCTGGTCGAGGACCTGCGGAAAAAGATGGGGGTGCCGCAATACGAGGGCGTCAAGGGCGACATTGTCGTCGGGCGTCACACGTGGAAGGAGTATATCCGGGGCCTTCACGAGGGCTGGCTAGGACCCCTTGATCCTCCCCCTCCACCGCCGCCACCCGAAGCAGCCATGGAGGCGGATGCGCCGACAAGAGAGGCACCGACGGCGGAAGCCATGGCCGACAAGGAAGAGGGCGACGACAAGGAGGAAAAGAAGGAGGAGAAGAAGGCTGAGAAGCCATCGCGGCCACCCCAGCCCCCTCCGCACAACACGCCCGACGACTACGCCTCGGCCAGCATGCCCGCCCGCATCCCTCACGAATTCTCCCCTTCGGCCCCGATCCCCTTCCCGCACCGCCTCGGCTTCTCCCAGACCTTTGTGCGCCTCGGCCGCTTCTTCAACCGCCGCGCGCTCGCCGACGACATCGGCCGCGACGTCGCCGCCGTGTGCCTGGCCGCCGGGCGCGAGTGGCGCGAGGCCGACGGCCTGCACGAGCAGCAGCTCGCCCTCGCGCACGAGGAGTCCGACTGGCCCAAGCGGGTCTGGAAGGACAAGGACGACGACGACGACGACAACAGCCAGCAGGCCGACTCGGCCGCCGCCGCGAAGCCCCCCAAGGAAAGGATCTGGACGTCGCCCATGGTGCTCGACGGGCGTATAGCGCAGCGCATGAGGCGCTTCCATATGACGCCCGAGGACGCGGCGCGGGCGGCTTCCATTGTCGTGCCCGAGGACGAGGTCGAGGGCTGGGTCAAGGGCAGCCTGAGGAGGCTGTGGCGATGGGGCGCGGGCGCGTTTGAGAACAAGCCCACGGGGCCCAACGTCGGGAGCCTCGACGATTGAGAGGGCCGACGTGGCGCCAGGACGCGGGCCCTTGCCATGACCATATCACCCTCTTCCTCTCTCCCCCCTCAGTTGGATCGGGAGACGAGGGCGGAGCTCTGTACCACCAACATCACCACTCGCCGGCCCAGGGTCAAGAGGCGGATGACGGCGCGGGGGAAACGGGATAGAATGACGGACCTTGTTGCCGTCGACCAATCAAGCCACTCTTAGATTTTGCGGCCGCGCAAGCCGCCCCTCTCTGCCCGTCCGTACCAACCTCGGTGTGCGAGTCCACCAGGCAGAGGGCGGTGTATCGTAGGCTGCCCCATGAACCCGACTCAGTCGCTCTCGTCGGAGCCGTAGTCGACGAGCGCCGACACGCCCCTCCCGCCCTCGCCGGCCCGCCCCCCGCCCTCGACGGGGCCGGGCTCCCGCGCCGCCCCCTGGCCCGCGGCCGCATCGCGACCCTCGGGCGCCGGGCCGGGGGCACCCGCCAGCTCCTCGCCGCCAGTCCTGCGCCTCAGCCCCCTGACATCCCTCTCCCGCGCGCTCCTCTTCCTCTTCCTGCCGACCCCCCAGCCCTCGTCGCCCTCTCGCGCCACCTCGCCCTCCCCGCCGCCTCGCTGCCTCTGCCGAAACGCCCGCAGCCCCTCCTCCGTCTCGCGCCGAACCCTCTCCTCGTCAGCGCGCGCCCGCTCCCTCACCTCGTCCAGAAACCCAGCCTCGTCGCCGTCGAGAGCCCGGAACTGGTTCTTGAGCCTGTGCTTCTCCTCAAAGGCCGCCTGCTTGGCCGCTGCGCCCCACGCGTCAACGTCGCGACCTTGTTCGTCTTTACGCCACACCAAGGGGGGGGGGGGAGGACGAACCCTTGTTGGCTTGCAGAATGTCGTACAGGGACTGCTCGCCCCCCGCCGCGGCCTTGAGTCGCGCCTCGTCGCGGCGCTTGCGCTCCGCTTCGAGCTCCAGCTGGACCGCCTCCCACTCCGGCCTCGTCTTTGCCGCTGCCGCCAGGGGCGGCGACGTCCGCTGCGCTTGCTTGGTTTCCGCGTCGTTTTCGGCCGAAGCCCGCCTCGCCTCGCCGCCGGGCCCCATGGTCCCCCCGGACACGAACCGGTTCGACATGGCCAGAGCTCTGCTGCTGCTGCTGCTTTGCTCCCCCACCGCCCGCTGCTCCCTCGCCCGCTCTCCTTCTCTTCGTCACCCGGCTGGTGGTGTCGAGACGCGAGCTGCCGACGCCCTTGGCGCGCTCGGGTCTTGCTGCGCCGCCGCTTGGGGGCGATGAGACGTGCTCGAGGCCGCGTCTGCGGGGTGCGCGATGCTGAGCCGCCGGGACAGGCAGGGGGAAGATGAGGCAAGCGTGGGTTTGGAACGAGCCTACTTCCCGCCAAGGAGCCTTGAATCAGAGGACGAGCGGTAGCCTGGCGGACACAAAAAATCGGCAGTGGGCGAAACAGTCGTGAGTTTTGAGGCTCGAGTGAGTGAATGTTGCACATGCAAGGTACAAGCTACATAGGTACCTGGTCTAGGGTACCTAGGTACCCACCTCTAGGTCCTATAACGAAGCCGACCTGCCGAACATCAACCGACAACGCCACCAGTCCAAGCTTCATCACGACAAACAGGCGACAAAATCACGCCTCTCACGTCAATACACATGCGTACCAGATTCGACGAGACAAGCTCTTTTATTTGTTTCGCCGGCGTTGGAGCGCGCCGTAGGATGCTCAGACTGTGTGCTACCAATCTCAAGCCCATCCCAATCCAACCGTCTGCCTGTTCAACCGCCATGACATTTTCCTTGCCCTTCATCAAATCCTCATTCTGTAGCAGCACTCCTGGCCGTCAACCGGTCCCCGTGCGTGGAAAAGCAAATGCCAACGCCCCAAAGACAGGAAGCAAAAGTCCGATCCGCCTGCCAAAACCATCCCGTCACCTCGACCAGAGGAAGGAGAAAAGCGGTCGAGGAAAGGATTGCCATGTGCCGCGACCAACTTCGCGAGAATCGAACGCCATTAAAACCCTGACGCACATAACCACCAGTCCGAAAACCGCGCGCGTCTCTACCCATGCCCACCCATGAGGAACGTCTAACACTGATGGAGAAAAACAAGGCCGAGTCCCGCCTCGTTTGTCGAGGAACCGTCTGCGAAAGAGGCGTGGCCCGCCGAACCAATCTTGGAGGCAGCTTGCCGAACCGATGCAATTGAAGAGAGAAGGCTTAAAGGTCGCGCACAAAGTGAACACAACTCGCCCGAACCCCGTTTTATCCGCTCCACGCGATGCATGAAAAACCGTCTCGTAAAATCTCATACTTGTCTCATGGGAAACTCCCGAGTCTCTTCCAGTCGACGGACACGACGCAACGCGCCTTGTTGCA
Organism: Ophiocordyceps robertsii; assembly: GCA_027405785.1. NCBI lineage: Eukaryota > Fungi > Ascomycota > Sordariomycetes > Hypocreales > Ophiocordycipitaceae > Ophiocordyceps > Ophiocordyceps robertsii. The sequence goes on along the minus strand of JAPEBW010001223.1, from coordinate 5,093 downwards.
AGCTTTTTGTTTTCGAGAGGAGAAAATAATCAATGTCCCTTCTCCTTCCCAAGTGACCGTCGCAATGGAGCGTTGCGAGTGACTTGACCGTTGGAGTGCGATGACAGTGCCTCGGGCGACAAGACTCCTCGATTCGCATCCGTCTGCACAAATGAAAGCCAAACACACAAGCCTCGGCTAAATCCGTCGCCGCCCTGGGGGCCCTAGACGTAATGTTGTGCGAGCCGAGTGTCGTTTGTCGTTTTTTAAAATTCTTCTATGAGTGAAACCAAGGGGGAATGCTGAAAACCAAGACGCCTGAAAATGACCATTAGGAACTATATCAAGGGAGGGTTGTCGCTGCGCCGTTTGAGCCTCTTTGCACCAGTCGCAGGCCCGTCGAGAGGTCCGCGCGCGTACTCAGACCCGAGGTTCGATTACACGGGGAGGGCAGCATCGACTTTTTCGCCTTGATGAAAATGATGTACCGGAAATGGTCGCATGGGCAATTTTTCGTGCCGAGGGGGTATCTGAAGAGAAAACGTCGTTGGGGAAATGAAGAGAAATAATCGTAGCCATTATGTGGGCACCAGGCTCCTTCGCTTGTCTCATCGAAAGATGCGAGGGACCCGAGACTGTCTCGCGGGTCTTGGGACAGTCGACGCCGTGGTGGGCGACAGGGGTGGTCATCAGCCCACGACCGGCTGGCCATAGCCGTGGGACACAAAATAGGGAGTTTGCTTCATGGGAGCGACACAGCTGGGGCAGCCGCATTCCGTCATGCCATGTTCCCAGGGGCCGGAACTGTACGGGTACTGCCCATGGTGATACGGCGTCTGCTGGCTTGGGAAAAAGGCGTTGTGGCCAGAGGGCTGAGGGTATCTGTTGGAGTACTGCGCCGTGGCCTGGGCGAACCAATCGTTGTAGCGCGCGTTGCTCGACGTCGCAGACATGACGTATTCTGGCGTGCCGTAACCAGAGTCTGGGGGCGTCAGAGGGGCATTCCACGGGTTATGTCCCCAGGATCCTTCGCGAGACCGGTAGCCTTGCTGCACCTTCATTGCCTGGTAACGCTCGTACTCGGCAACCTGCTCTTGGATGTAGCGCGAGTGGGGCGACTGGCGATGGTTGTGGTAGCGGGCAATCTCCGTGTCGATGGCGGGCACCAGCGACGCCAACCTCTCGCGGCTGGCGTGGGCAGCCTGGCGCTTCTTCATCTGCTGCCACTCGCTCCAGTTGTCGAGCCAGGCCTGGTAGTCCTTGCTAAGGTCGAGGTTGACATAGAGCCGCCAGCCCATGGCCTGAACCCACTCGAACTCGAGAGTGTTGAGTTCCGAGACGGCGATTCCGCTAACCTCGGACCAGGAACGGTTCTGAAACGTATTGTCGTCGAGGAACTTGCTGCCCAGGAGAAGCGAGACGGTGAGATACCGCCAGACCTGTCCCTCGGACGCCTTGTAAGGGCCTTGCTCCTTCATGGCGTTGATTCGCTTGGCGAGGTAGTTCATGCCCAGGAGGATCGTGGTGCTTGGGAGCCTGGTCGAGGTGAGGATCTGGGAGACAAATTTGCGAAAGGGCGTCGTGACGGTGGCCTCGGGCGTCACCACTCGGGTTGCCATCTCAGCGACGTACTCGGCCATGGTGTTGACCTCGTAGTCGAGGACGGCGCACACGCCTCCAGGCATGATGAAGGTGTTATGGAGTGTCCGACGAAGACCAAGTCGATCTTTGTCGGGAAGTCGAGCCGAGAGCGTAAGAGACACAGGAGTGCGAATGGTGGTGTTTGAATGCGAATGATTTGCGGGAAGCTGACGCGCTGCCGTGTTTATCAAGGAAATGCGAGCGTGAGTCAACGAGGACAAACAAAACCCTACTCGCGTTGTCCAGCCATTTAATGCCTGAAGTTTATTGTCGTACTGGATGACAATACAGGCGTGGTTTGGGTGGCGCAGAGGGCTGTCTGCGCGAAGTATGTTGCGAGGTACTGGCCCGTACGGATATGCGTGTGGACACTGCGTCGCAGGCGTGTGGACGTGAATGCGTTTAGTGTGGTCGTTGAGCGTAAACCCGAATGGAGGCAGCGAAAGGAAATCAGGCAATCAGGTCGCTCTGGAAGGATAGTTAGCGACTGTTTGTGCTAGGCTGCTGGACACTACAATGGGAGGGTTTGTTGTCGCCACGCCAGGTCGCAGAAAGGCCAGAGGGCGGCATCTTTGCCGAGATTGGCAGAGCCTGCGCCGACGTCAAGCCCAGACAAACATGGTGGATCGTTCTCCAGGCAAGGTCGGCGCCGTCCGTATTCAGCTGCTTGTCGACGTCTTTGGATGCGCCAAATGGCGCCCGTGGTAAACGAGAGGCGGGAATCCAGGCCGGGTTGGCGGGCTGACGACATGGCGAGGCGTAGACAACAAGCATATGCGACGGCCAAAGACAAAACGCCACAATTCAAGCTTACCTTGAAGCGAGGCGGCCCGTAGACGAAGGGAAGCGTGAACCCTGAAGAGGTGGATTGCCGACCCGTCGACGAAGCGATGGCCAACGACGACGACTTCCACCTCAGTCAACCCTGGGGGAACACGCAGAAGGGGCTCTCGCGCGCGCGAGACCGGAATCCGACAGTCGACGAACGGTGACGAGCTCGTGACGGGGGTTGTCCAAGGCGTGGGCGGATTCGGGTGTCGGTGGCGGAGAGGAGAGAAGGGGAGGGCGAAGGAGAGCGAGCGAGGAGAGGAGGGTTGAAGAAGAAAGAGAGGAGAGCGGTGCGTGGGTGTGTGTGTGGTAGGCGGTAGGTCAGTTATGGGGGTGTGGTGTGGTATGGGGCGTCAAATGGGGGGGGATAGGAGGAGGATGGGACGGCGAGGATGTGAAGGCTACGGGCGGCACAGCCGGCTGTATCAGTGGACGGCGGGCGGGCAAGAGAGAGGACCAAGGGAAGCGAGAGAGAGTGGACAGGACTGACGGGTAGTATACCAGTACACCAGTACCTAGAGGTAGTAGGGGACTGTGGCCTGCGGTGGGTACCGAGTACCCGCAGCGTCTTCTTTTTTTTTTTTAATTCGTTCTAGTCTGGTTGCTTTGCCCCCGTTCTCTGTTGCCGTGCTGTCCTCTGCCTAGTGCGCGACCAACTGGAGACCACACTGGCGGGGCGACGGCTGCGCGGGCCAAAGGTACCCTGCCCGTACTCGCTACCCCGTACCCCGTCCTCGTAATACTCGTGTGCTCATATGCTCATATGTATGTACACAAGTACATGCTGTATATGTAAATTATGGTGCGAATGGGGGAGGAGCCAGGGCTCCATCAAAACTGAGTGGTGCGGCGGGCTGATTGGCTCTCGCAGGGTCGCAACACATTACCTCAGGCTTTCCTGCCTCCTCTGGCCCCCCCTTGCCCCCCACCTGAGCACGTCGCACAGGCGGGCAGCATGTATCGGTACGAGGTGGACGGACCCGGCGGCGGGTGCTGGGCGCGGGCGAAGGGGACGGGCACCGGTACCCGGGACTCGCCCGTGTCTCTGAGGTGCCTCTGTCAGGATTGCTAGGGGTGCGTCAGCGGCCCTCGAGGCACGGAGAAGACTGGCAGCCCCAGGCTACGGGGGGGGGGGCAGGGCAACAGGGGCTCGTGGAGTCGCCACCAGCTGGCGAACAACTGGCCGTCCACTCATCAATCAGGCTTTTGCTTTGGGCATCAGCCAGAGAAAGAAAGCTTGATGATGATACCCACAAACACTGGCGGCGCGTGACTTGTGCGGTTTCTGTCACGACGTGTATGTACGACACCGGTACCTACCTAAGTCTGTACGAATACCTACAGTATGTACATACATTACATGCTGTGGGTTGTACATATATACAGTACATGCCTCTCTCCTTTTTTTCCTTGTCCTCCACTTCATGTCGCGTCCGAGGAACCGAAACGCTGGCGGCCCCCGCCCCGATTTGCACGCATGGCCGAGCTGGTCCCAGTCCGTGCTCGTGTGTGCGTGAGTGAGTAGAGTGCATACTTGGCGCTGGCTGAGGCTGATTGAGCCAGGGCAGGGAGGCTCACTCAGGGCAGAGACCCAGGGCAGAGACTCGGGGCAGACAGAGACTCGATCGAGGCAGACAGAGACCCGGGGCAGAGACCTAGGGCAGAGAGACGCCTCCCCGCCTCGCCATCGCAGCCAAGGCCGCTTGGCATGTGCCAACCTGGATGTCTTGTTCCATTGTGCAAACGCCGTCATTGACGACACGAGTCCACCGGAGGAGATGGTGCGGTGCGTCGAGGGTACGTACGTGCCTTGTGCACAAAGTAAACACACGGTGCAAGGCCGGTCCACCAGAAGTTGACGAGCATGTCCAGCCCCACAGCCCCAAGGTTTGATTGGACATGGCCACCCGCCACAGGCAGCAGCTCTCGCAGTTGCATTGGTCATTGGTCATTGGTACGGAGTACTTACATAGGAACATACATACATACACGCACACACGCACACACACAAACACACACACACTCACTCACACTCACACGCACACACTCACACGCGGGCAGTGTCTTTGCCGCGGCTTCTCTTGGCCGGCCCCTTGCTTATACCGTACGGTACAGTACAGTACAGCAGCCAACCCCATGACCGCGTTTTCTTTAGCGGCAACATGTCCGTCGACGGAGAGAGTAAGAACGAGTAAGGGCAAGGGTAAAAGTAGGAAGGAGCGAGCGCAAGAGTCAGAAAGGTGGGTGTCCTGTAGGTAGCCTCATTTCCACACGAGATTATACAGGCGGCTGGGGCCTTGAGCCGACTAGTGCGAGGCATCGGCAGGCAGGCCTCGGCAGCGTCATACACCCAGGCAGGCACTGCAATCTGGTTCCTCGGCAGCGAGTCGAGCCAGAGCATCGTTTTGCATCATGGCGGCCGTCCCGCTTCGGCACAGTGGTGATACCCTCGCGCGCCATCTGTGGGGAGCAGTGCCCTCTCCTCTGTACAGTACAGAGCTAGCGGCTAGCATCGAACCTTGAAGGCGCAGTCCTGACCGTGCTGACGTCGGCCGACGGCTTCTCTCTGCATCCGTCTGTCTGTCTGCCCCTGTTTCTGACGACTAGTCTGCCGATGTGACGCAAATGAGCACCTGGCTCCCCAG
>JAPEBW010001222.1:0-28313 GCA_027405785.1 Ophiocordyceps robertsii | reverse complement strand
CCCCCCCCCCCCCCCCCCCCCCCCCCCCCCCCCCCCCCCCCCCCCCGAACAGGTACATACTGTTGTATGTACAGTACATATGTACAGTACGTACCTCGACATGCCCCTTTCCGGTACCAGGTACGTACCGGCCTAGGCAAACATCCGTCCAGTTTCTTGTCGACGGAGCGCTAGGAAAGCCATCACGAAACCAACCATTGCTCCGCGCGGGCCATTGGCTGCCATGTTTCCTTTGTTTGAATCATCGTATCGAGCCCGTGTTCGACAAAGGTACTGCGGATTCGTCCTTGCACTCGTCAAACCCCCTCTGACGACGCTTCTCCACTCCCGGCGCATTGCAGTCGCGCAGATTGTTCATGCCCGGGAGCCTGCCGTTGCTCGAGACAAAGGTCTCAGAGGCCCGCCCTACTTTTCCCGTTCCTCTCCTGCCTACCATCTGCTGCCCAGCGTCATTCGAGGTGGCGCTATTCACGGCCGGAGTCCCTGTTCACTGCCGAGTTGGTGGTCAGACCGGCAAGGGGACAAGTGCCGGCGCTACCAGAGTCGCCATTGTCGCCACATCCATAGGTACGAGACACACATTGAATACGTACAATCTTGAGCAGGGTCGGGCCGCTCCAGGGACGTTGCTCCCCCCCCCCCCTGCTCCCTCGTTCCCTCGGCCCTCAAGGGCTCGGCCGAGAAACCCGGCGACGTTGTTGCTGGGGCTTGCACAGGCTTCCTCCTCTACATAGTACCCAGGGCTGGCCAAGTCTGCATCCGCCTCCTTCACTCCTAACCAGCCACGCGCTTGCCGTATACCCTCAGCCGCTTCACGCCACCGTCGGGAATCATGACGAGCTTCACGTGGGTAAAGGCCGTCTCTCTCTCGCCGCACGGCAGCTCGTGCTCCTGGTCGGGCCCCATCTTGCTCGGGGCCACAACCTCGCGCCACCCCTCGGCCGCCGCGTCGGGCTCTCCGCCTCCCTCCCAGTCCAACGCGTAGATGGCCACCTTTTGCGGATAGTTGCCCCTGAAGTGGGCCGTGTCGGCGACCAGGTTCTGGATGCAGCCCCGGGCGCCGAGCTTGATGATGGCCCAGTCGACATGCTCCTTGCCGCGGGACCGCGCCGTCTCCCACCCGTCGCCCATGTCCTTGCCTCGCCCGGGGAGCAGCAGGTTGTCCTTTGTGCCAAAGTGCTGGTCGCTGCACGAGACGGCCACGCCGCCGTTTTGCGCCGCCGCCAGGTCCAGGATGGCCGAGGTGTCCTGCGGGAAGACGGGCACGGCGTGGCCAAAGAGGCGGAAGCGCGCGATGCCGCCGTCCGGGTACATGTTGAGCCTGACGTGCGTGTACTGCTTGCCCGAGGGGGCATCGAGCCTCCACCCGAAGCGCCGCGACGGCCCGCACTCGCGAACCCCAAGGATCGTCTCCCACTTGCCGCGGCCGCCGCGCCACGAGACCACCTCGTCGTCATCGGTGCTGAAACAGCCCTCGACGGAGATTGCGGGCGCGTAGTTGCCGGTGAAGAAGGCCGTGTCCACCTCGACGCCCTCGACGGTGCCCGATGCGACGCCGAGGCGGATGACGACCCAGTCAAAGGGCTCCGAGTTGTGCCGCCTCGTCTCCCATCCGTCGTACCACGCCCCCGTGAAGACCATTTTGCCCGGCTGGCAGACGGGCGCCGTCGGCGTCAGCAGGTTAGCCGCCTCGGCAAACCACTGATCCGAGAAGGCGAGAATCTTGCCACCCAGCGCCGCCGACACCAGGTCTGGCGGGGTGGAGGGGAAAAGTGTCAGTTGCCCACGTCAACAGCTCGGTTGCTCATATATTGCCGTCCACGGGCTAGGATTAGGGGCGGATAGGGCCTACCGATGCAGCTTGATCGAAATGTCTTGTCAATCTCTTGAGGGCTGATGGACGTTGCCCTGACGTCGTCGAGCTTATACTCGACGTCGTCGGCGAAAGAGGCCATGGTGCTTGCGCTTGGACAGGGGCTCGTGATTGGCTGGCTTGAGGCTGCCTCTCGCCTGGGAGACTGAGCGAGGGAGTTGGTATGACTCTGTACGTGCCTGGTGAGGGTGAGACGAGACGAAACGTGGACAGAGCCGAGGTGCGGGGAATCGCCGCCCTTTTCTTGCTCGTGAGCAGCTGGTCGGCGTCGGCCACTTCCGACGGCCTCTATGTGCAGGACGACAGGAGTGCAGACGCCCGTGTGTCACTTGAATGATGGCCTCGGCAGCGTGCGAGGCGAGCCAGCGTCGCACCTGGTGTTCTGGCCACCTTCCCAGTGTAGCAGCACGGGCGCCATCACGTGAGGCATTTTCGGCGTGCCGACTCTTGGTGCCGCCATGTCGAGACGGGAGCCGTCGCAGCCGGCCTACCCTATACCGAGAGTTTGGTCCTGGGCGAAAGGGGCTGCCTGTCTGAGCGGAGGTGGGTGGCAAACAATGCTGACAATCCTGGCGTGGTCTGCCACGTGATCCAAGCAGGAATCGTCGCCATTGATTGCCCGCACCTGACGCCATCCATGTCCAGGCCAGATGGTGATAACGAACCTCGCAGTGGGGCTGGCCAAGGGCTGACAGGGGGGTGCCCTGTAACATGGCCCGTGGGGGCCCCGACGAGGGCCTGAGGTGGGGTGGTTTGGCGGGGTACGGCCCGCTTACCCCCTGTATTCTGGGAGCTGCCATGGCCCCGGGGCTGCCTCTGTGCTCGCTGCTGCGGTTGGACGACGCTGCAGATTCTATCGGATGGCGCCCGTCGCACAGGGGAGCTGGACCAGTCGTAGGCCTTGCAAAAAGGGCACTCGTAATCAGCGCGTAAGCTGCGCCAAAGCTGAGGGTTTCACTTGATGATGCAACTTGTTGTTTCCCCGTCATCGACCTCCCTCCTCCTCCCCCCCTCTCCCCCGTCTCGCTCTCCCCCATCTCGCCCCCCCCCCCCCATCCTCCCCCTTCCTCTCAGACTCTTCATCCGATCGTCATCATTCTTCGCAGAAATACTCTCGACTATTCAATCTCAAGATCCGCCTCTCTCGACGGGCCCCTTGCAGCCACATCCGACGCGTAAAGCCCGAGTCTTACCAGCGAGCCCTCTACACACATCCGCCATGGCGAGCACCACGGGCATCCCCGAGCGTCCGCCAGCCGTCGCCGAAGACGAGACGCCGCGTCCCAATGGCTCAGAGAACGAGCCGCTGCTCGGACGGCCCGGCGACGTGGTGCAGCGCCGGGGCACCCCGTTTGCCAGGAACCTCATCATGGGTATGCCGATGCCTTGCTTGCTCCCCCTCGGACGAGCCGTCACACAAAACAGCTAGAAGCTCTACTGACTCACTCCCCTTCCCTTCTGCCGCAGGCACCGGCTGCGTCGCCCAGCTCGGGGCCATCATCCTCGTCGTCCTCGTCTGGGCCTCGGTCCTCACCAAGCCCCTGATCCTCTTCTCTGCCCACCCGCTGCTGCAGTCGCTCGCCGTCTTCGTCCTCATCCAGTCCGTCCTGGCCCTGCAGCCCACCAGCACCGCTGAGCAGAAGCGCCTCGGCCAGCGCGTCCACGCCACCCTCAACCTTGTGGCTCTGCTCCATCTCATTGCTGGCGTCACCATCATCGAGTATAACAAGTTCGCCAGCCACGGCCCGCACTTCCACTCGGTCCACGGCTACTTCGGCGTCATCGTCTGCCTCCTCCTCGTCTTGCAGTACCTCGTCGGCTTTACCATGTGGGCCACGCCCCAGCTGTACGGCGGCGACCAAAAGGCCCGCGCCGTGTGGAAGTATCACCGATACTCGGGCTACCTCGTTCTGCTCTTCTTGCTCGCAACCGTATGCAGCGCCGCAAAGACTGACTACGGCGCCAAGGTCTTGCACCTGAAGCTCTGGGCCACCGTTCTCGCCTCGGTTCTCATCGTCGCCGGCGTCTTCCCGCGCATCCAGAAGCAAAAGCTCGGCCTGGCCTCTTGCTCTTCGGCACATGAGGCCCCGAGACCGCGCTTCTCCGTTAACTAGGCTGGTGCCTTACCTCCTCTGGGCCACTAACCAACAGTAGAGATTACGACTCGTCTCTGGCTCGGGGGCTGGGTAACCAAGTTTATGTATATACGTAGCCCATGACCGCGTTGTTTGCTGGTGAGGTGGCATCAGACTGGCTGCGTGGGGAGGAACCATGCCTGTCCACAGGCTCCTCCCAATACTCCCTTTTCCCACCAAGTCAAGAGGCGGTGGCGTTGGCTTGATTTCTCGAACAGAGCTCTGTGCTGGACGTGTCTCTGCAACAAAAGCAGGCGTTATTTACTACTGGCCGGGGTGGACCATTGGCAGTTTACCAATGCCCATAACATGCCTCAGATGCCAGATGCTGGGGCAGGCGTCTGAGTTCAAGCCTCGCACACGCCCGTGATAAGGATCTACTGCGAACCGTGCCCTCTTGCGACAATCATCTCCTACGCCGCATTCCACACTCTACGACTCTGGCAGGCCATCCTGTCCCCCCAGGCACATGTAGCGTCCACGGGAGTGATCCCTCCCTCGTCAAGGGCTGGCTGGCTCGCGGCCACACACGTCGAGCCGGGCCGTCCGCTCACCTCGTTGCGCAACGCCATAGGACAAGACGTCGTGCTCACTCCGGACTACCGGGACTTCATGCCCAAAAACGCATGTCCTGGTTCTGGGTTTTCGGGGACCCGTACAGCGCGCTGCTGGACGGCTTTCTCGGGATGGCCCACGGGCCCAATTTGCCGCGGATCCAGCACCTGAAGAACACGCCCTCGGCCATCCTGGGGCTGGAGAGAAGGACTGTCAAGGCATTGCCTTGTTGGCGCTGTCGTGTGATAAGATTTACAAGGCTAGGCGGGGGAAACGGCCGGCCAAGCGGGAGGAGAAGCTGACTGGAACTCACGCGCGCAGGACCACATCGAGGAGCTGACCCTGAACGACCTCGAGTAGCTCGCGCCCCCGCTCCGCCTCGAGGACACGGTACTGTCTCGATTTCGCGGCACCACAGCGTCTCCGTCTCAGGCTCCGAGGTGGTTCGCCCGAAACGATTCGCCGCGTGAGCCGCATCGTCAAGAGCCAGACGCGCCAGACGCGCCGCTCGTACGTCGCGGTTCTTCATCCGCAAGGAGTACCCGTCGGCCACTGCCTCGGGCGTCAAGGGCTTGGCCGAGGGCATCCGCAGGGAGTGGAGGAACATGGCGCTCGATACGGGGTGAATCTCGCCCCAGGGCAAGAAGTCGACGCTTGAAAAGCTGGACCAGTTGAACATTTCCATTGGCAACCCGCTGGCGAGTTGACCAAGTCGGGCTCTTGGTTCAACGACAAACAGGAGCCCGGGAGACGCCTCATCCGCTCAAGTCAGAGTCCATTGCCGACTACTACGCCGGCGCGGACGTCCGCGCCCGCAAGTCAGCGCCCTCGGGGGAGAACCACAATTCGACGGCCGCAACGTCGTCGCTGCGACGTGAGGTGCGGTACGTGCCGCTGCTGAACCAGGCTCATCATTCCCGCCGGCCTCATGCGCCAGCCGCTCTACCACGCGGCCTACCCGGCTGGCACCAGCATGTCACGCTCGGCACCTCATCGGGCGGGCATGGCAAGGGCCATTGACGGCGTCGGCCGGCAGTACCAGGCCAACGGGTCCACCTGCGGCGAGACGTGGACGGGCCGCCCGATGATGCGCCCTCATCGAACCCACCTGCGTCTTTAGGCCCTTTCTCAACACCATGAAATGCGATTCTGGAGTTGATTGGCACTTGAGGTGGGGGACATTTGGCCGACATGCCCGTCCCTTGGATTCACAAAGTGGATTGGCCATGAGTGAGCAAATCGCAGACCTACTGTAGAGCGGGGTTTGGTGAATCCTCGTTTGCGCACTCGCAGCGTCGCGCAGAGCCCGTGAACCGTTGATGCTCGTGTCGGCGCGTGCGAAGCTGGACCTCGTGCCTGAATCTCGTGCCACAGAACCTGGGACCAACAGCCGCAGGTCACCATCGCGGTGCTTGCACAAGGCCCGTTGCACAGCCGCCCGTTGGCCGTCGTATATGTACTCGAGGAAGAAGGCTGCCTTGTAGCACTCCCTTTTCCCCCTCTTTGTCTTCGTCGTTGTCGGTAACTCCGTTGTAGACGCGCGCACGTGTTTTGCGGTGACCCACCTTTCCCAAGCTCCGTGGCGCGCCATGACGCAATGCTGCGCCCAGAGAACTTTTGACAACTCACGTGCCGCTGTGACGCCAAGCACGAGACCTCGACCGAGTCAGCGGGCTCTATGTACCTCCTAGAGGGCCAATGACTCAGCACCCGGCGCATCGGTCATTGCAGCCTGACGGCATTGCCCCGGCTCGGGGATTGGTCGACTCGGCGAGTCAAGGACAGGGCAGGCGGAGCTCTCGGACGGGAGGCTGGTGGTGGCCGCGGGCTTTGAATGTACCCCATGTACAGATACAGAGTCCTGTCTCGCCCTTTTCCACTTTTGCCCGACGGCGGCCTGTCGATGCAAACGACGGGACTCGCTTTGTCGGGTGTCTCACCCCCATGCCTTTTGAGCGGTGAGGCCGGCTGGTTGGTTGAGACTCGAGAGCATCTTCTGCACCGTTGCGGCATCGAGCAGCTGCCCGACCGAGAAGGGCCATGATTGGCCCTGGCCGTGAAATGATGCATGATGTGCGCTGATGACGATAATGACGACGAACACGTTCAACTGCTCTGTTATTGTCGTTATTATCGGCTCGTAGATTCAACGGCTCCGGGGGAAACGTCACCCCAGCCTCAGATCCGGGGTGGAAGAAGAGTAGGGATAGGGAGACTTGCAAAGCATGAAGCTAGCCAATTTGTCAAGGACTGATGAGATGGAGACTAGCCTGGAGCGCTGTTGATGCCGCATAACCCTAGAATGAGAATTGCGGTGGTTAGACCCAAGGGCAAACAAACGGAAATGAATCGCCGATGCGCCGTGGCCTGTTTATCTGGCCGTGGTACTCTGTAGTCAGCATCAGATCAGCCTGGGTACCAGTGTCCCGCGCCGAGCAGATGGGGACATGGAAGAGGGCTGGCTGCTGTGCGAGGTGAGGTGCAGAGTTCTAAATAACATGACGAAGGGGGGCGGGATATTGTGGCGAGCTGAGCGCCAAAGTCGGGTGGTGGGTAAGCAGTCATGATGATGATGGCGACTTTTGTGCGAGACATTGGCCTGGGAAATGTCTCTGTACCGGCGGCTGTAGGAGCAGATAGATGGCTCTGTCGAGAGTCCGTGGTGGCTCGCCGAGCTGTCTTGGCAGATCGAGTCACCGGGTGAGGGAGCCTCTGGCGTCTGCGAGGCAGCCCTAACAAGCTTGGCTGCCAGGACGGACAGCAGCTCTCGGCTGCATCCGCAGCGGTTGGTGTCGTTTATGGAGGGTTTGTGGCGCCACGGAGACGGAACATTTTTGCTGATACCTTTTGCATGCACGAACGGATGCGATCGACAAGCGGGATCTGTACCGTGTGGACCGAGACTCGTGTGGACGGCCTACAAAAGGGCTGCGACCCTCCGGTGGGGCCCGGGGGCCTCCCGCCTCCGTCTAGGACGCCGCGCTGTGACTTACAGTGCGTGATGCACCGTCAGGCGTAGAGGTGCTGCCAAATGCACACAAGTACTGGATACTTTGGCCATGGCTGGGCGAGTCGTGGTTGTATTTGGCTTGGAGGTACATTGCGTCGAGAATCGGGCGAAATGCCGCGCCGCACTGCCTGGGCCTGTTCCCCCTGTGTATCCGGACACACGTACGGATACAGATGCAGAGTACGGAGGACTGTAGGCACAAACAGGTGTGATGGATGGATGGGCTTCTGTCTCCGCACCCGACCTACGCAACCGTCGTTTGTACTGGCTGCCCTGGTAAAGAATGGGCTTTGAAGTTGCCGTCATGCCATGTCCCGTAATGAGAATCCCCATTGCAAAGCCCATAAAACAGGCAGCTTTGTAGTTTTCTCGTCTGATGGATGGATGGGCAGGGGGTTGATGTGAGTGGGTGGGTGGTGTGGAAGGTGGGGGGGGCTGGCAGCCCTGTCGCCTACGTCATAGGGCCCTCATTCTCCCCCTCCCCTTGGCCCTTGGCTGCTTACTAGTACAGAGTACAGTAGGTAATACTGCTGAGTTATGGATGGGGATGGTGCTGCCCCATCGCACCCCCCTTTATCGGCTTTTTTTATTATTATTGTTGTTTTCGAGTAGATGGCCGAGCCTCACCCAGCTCGGTCTTTACGTCTGCCACGTACAGAGGCTGCAGGCGACAGCGACATGTCCGAGAGCCTGCTAATAGACGCTCAAGCTCAGCAACGACGGGGCAGTCGAAACAGCGAGAGTGACCTGTTCCAAATGACGTTGTTGCATCGAGTGCGTTTAAGAATCGAACCCCCCCTGGCCTCCAGTAACTACCTAGGTATGTACCCCCTTTGTAAGTGTTGAGTAGGTACCTGCTCACGTTACGTTTACCTACACATTACCTGCCCGGTGCCTACCTGGGTAGGTACTCACATGGCGCCCACCCATAATGCTAGTCACGACCCTCCAGGTCTCCGTCCGCCCAAGGCCGTCCATCTCCCATCGCCCTTATTATCGAGTGCTCCCGCCGCGTGTCTGTACATGGATGCGCATCCGTAGATGAGATGCATACTGTAAATACCAGGACCATCCCGCGAGCACTGCACCGTACCTCGGCTGCCAAAGTGCACGCACGTTGACGTGTGCCCATTTTCGTCTCGTCTGGGGGCACTCACTCACTGCTTGCCAGGTACTGTAGAGGCCGTCGCTACTACCGACACTGTACGGGTGCGGGTACCTGCAAGGCGGTACCTCCTCCTTTGCCTCAACCCTCCTCTTCTCGCGCGCCTATTGCCCGCCGCCGCCGCCATCTTTCTTCCGCATTGACTCGCACCGCCATACTCCCCCCTCTCTGGAACGGCCCTTCGTCACGAGCCTCCTCACTCTTGTTCCTCTTCCGCCGCACCCGCGTCGGACCACCTCGCCTCGGGCTGCCCTCGCCACTGTGGGCGACGTGCATCTGCCCTGCGTCAGTCGGGACCTCGCCTCCGCTACCTGACCCAGGTAAGGTGGTGGTTATTCCTACCCACCTTGGCCTCCCACCCCCTTCCGTTTCCCCTTGCCCGGCCATTGTACAGCGACCTGCAACGCCATCCCTGTGCTCTGCGACGTCTGGTTGCTGACAGACGGCTCAGGACCTCATTATCCTGCCTTGGAACACATGGTCTAGCCAGAGACACGCCGCCTGCCAGCCGAATTCGACATCGACCGTCCCCCCCGTCCGCATGTCTGAGGCATGCCGAGGCCGGCATCTCAAGTCAACGACGGTACACCATCATCGCCCTCCCGGCCGACGCCCCATCTGACGGCCTCGACCTCGTCGGCCCCGTTCTCGACGCGTCGCCCCAACCGATCCTCGGCGCCCGGATCCCCGACGACGCGCACCTTCGTTTCGAGCCCCCCCCGTCCGAGAAATGGCCGCCTGACGCTCGAGGCCGGAGCAGCAGCAGCGTCGACGGGAGGCGCGCGCGACAGCATGGCCCAACGCCTTCCCACCTACTCGCCCTCTTCGCCGCTCGAATCCTCGCTCAAATCGCCCCCGGGCCCACAGCCTTCCGGGGCCGGTGACGACGACGCCGCCCTGTTCTGTACCGCCACTGCCGACCATGCTAGGGGCCAAACAGTCATGGCCGCCCATCGGCCTGCCACGTCGCAGAGACAGCTCAACGAGTATCGTGAGAAGCTGGCCCAAGACCTTGAGATGCGAGAGCTCTCCGCCAGGGGCTTGATCATGAACCCCCCCGACAAAGCGCGCGTCTCGCCCATTCTGGAAGAAGCCTCGTCGGGCTCGCCTCCGCTTACCGCCGCCCTCACCTCAACCTCGACCGAGTCCAACCACACGGTGCGCGGCGCCTTCACCCCCGGGCCCTTCGCCTGCACCCCGTCGTATCCCTTCCCTCGCATGGCCAACGCCGGCTTTGCCCCCTTGTACCTCAGCAAGTCGATGGGTCCCCAGCTGCCCCCGGCCGGCCTCCGCATGCCGCATAACACCGGCTTTGAATTCCGTGGCATGCTTGACAAGGTTCTCTCGGAAAACTCGACGCCGGCTTCCAACTATACCTTCAACCCCTCGGCCGCGACTCCCCATCAAGAAGCCGGCTTCGAATTCCCGAATCCTAATCTCTACGACTTATCGCTCATGCTCAGCGCGGAGCCGGGCCTGGATGCCTGGTGGAGCACCGTCGTTCACATCATGAAAACCGTGTACAAGGCTGAGCGCGTCACTCTTGCCGTTCCCGCCGACTCGTCCGACCTCGAAAACGTCCCCTGGGGCCAAAAGGCCACCTATAGCGAACACGACGGAAACGAGCTCAGCATGGGATACATGGCCCGGGGGAGCAGTGCCGTGCAGAGCAGCGAGCGGGGGGCCTCTGACGTTGCCTTCACCACAGATGAAGTGGCTGAGCTGGGCACGCCCTCCCGGCCCGGTCTACCCAGCCGTCATTCCTTCACCTCGTACGAGGACAAGCAGCGACAGTCGCTCGACAGAACCCCGAGCGCATCCCGACGCCCCGCCCACTTGGCGCGAAGCAAGTCGCAATTCCAACCGGCCCGCCGCGCCGGCGAGGCCTCCCATGACTACACGGCGCTGAACAAGGATGCTCTGGACGAGCATGACGCGGCCGAGGCACAACAGGCCATCCCCAGCTGGGAAGCCCCCTTCGTGGCCCGGTTCGACGGTCAGGGCCGGGTCCTGCCAGTCCTGCAGGCTCTGGACTACGAAGCCGACCCGCTCATCGACCATACCGGCGTCATGCGGGTGTTGCAACGGGGCCGGCCGGTTGCGCTGACACGGAGCTACCCATATCTCCCGGCAAATGCCCCTCAGTCCACGGACCAGGCGACTGACCAGAAAGCCGGGTCCAAGAATCCCTCCTCGGAGTCCGCAAAGCGACCCAAGAGACCGCGCGCAGAGTCTGCTTCGAAGCTCTCTTCCATAATCCCGGGCCCGACGCGAAGCAAGTCCAGCGCCAGCGACAAGGCAAAGTCGATCGTTTCTCGCCTGGATGACGAAGAGCCGAGACCTCCCACACCCAAGTATGAGGAGTACGAGCAAGCGCCGCCCTCGCCTTGGTCCCAATCGCCCGCTCCTTCACCGGCAGTCCGCGCCGAGCCCAAGGAAAATCCCTTCTTTACCGATGCCATGGTCGACGAAGGCTCCTTTAACCCCGACTCTGCCCCGACCAGCTACTCGGGCATGCCCCCGCCCGAGGCCATTGGGGTCGAGAATTCATGGACCGTGCTGCACATACCCCTGACACACGTGCTGCTTTCGAGGACGTCTCGCCCTTTCAAACTGGATGCGTCGGCCATGGAGCAGCGGTCCCAAACTCGGCACAAGGACGAAGCAGGGGCGAATCGCAAGGAGGTTGCAGAGTCCGATCGGCTCTCACCCGAGCTTCCGGGTAAGAACGAGACGGCCCCGATTGCGATCCTGTCCATCCTGAGCCCCATCATACCATATCCGTCCAACCTCCGGCGCTCTCTGGAGCACCTTGCGCCTCACATGGCCACGTCCTTTTCGCTCTGCCGCCACTATTCCAACTTGGAAACCGAACTGGCTGGTATCCAGCGCAGACGGCCACCGACTGCTGGATTTGGGGCCGTCGCACCGTACCCACGACACGGTGATAATGGACCATTTACGGTGTCGGCCGGCATTGCCCAGCAATCGTCCCTGGGCGGTAGCATGACGAGCCCGAGCGACTACTCTGCGGTTTCCAAGAGTGCCACTGGCTCTCCACTGGGGACCCCCGGCGGCTGGGAACAGGGATCCCTCAACTACCTCGTTGATAAGCGGCAGCCCGCGGGCAGCCCGGCCGCCACGTCCCAGGGCGGCGAGGGCTATTTCAGTAGTAAACAGAGGCCGGGACTGGCGAGGTCGGAGACGTTGGCGCCTGGGACTCAGCGATCAAGGCCCGGATCCAAGGATGTTTCTCCGGGTGACAAGAGGTCTTCTCTGCTATCGGCCTCTAGAGCTGGGCAGGAAGCCCCGGCTCTGGAGTCTGTCGTTGACAAGCCAATATCCGATGTTCACGAAGCGAGCTTGCAAACACCAAGAAAGGCGGCCTCCAAGACTTCTCAAGAGGCGAGCGCAGACGTGTCGGACGAAACTGCCGCGGCTGTAGCAACGGAGGGGCAAAGCGAGCCCGGCAAATTTGACGCCTCCCACTCCAGCCACGGCCATTCCGTCCTTCATAGCTACGGGGCGGACTTTGCTTCGACGTTCCAGTCTCTTCCTCCGAGCTCGAGCTTACTTAGCAGACCCCCGCCGGCCTCTTCTGCGCTTCCGCGCAGCGCCTCTCTGACGACACTCGGGGCAGACATGCCACCCCCCTCTGACAGGCTCAAGGGCCTCATCCTAGATTCCCTGCCGGCCCACGTCTTTGTGTCTCTGCCCCAGACCGGTGAGACCGTATGGGTCAACAGCCGCTTCCTATCCTATCGCGGGCAGACTGTCGCGGACCTCGCCGCGGACCCCTGGGGGAGCATCCACCCAGATGACCGAGACGGATATCTCAAGGCTTGGGGCCACTCGCTCCGAACCGGCGAGCAGTTTTCCAGGACCGTGCGCATCAAGCGCTTTGACGGTGCGTACCGGTGGTTCTACGCCAGGGCAGTGGCGTCAAAGGACAAGAGAGGGGTTATTATGCAGTTTCTGGGCTCGTACATGGACATTCATGATCAACACATTGCCGAGCTCCGGGCAGCCAGGCAGGAGGAGGTGGAGGCGTCCGAGGCCAAGCACCGCCTGCTGGCCAACTTGATTCCACAGATCATCTTCACCGCCACCGAGGACGAGGGCATCACTTTTGCCAACGAGCAGTGGCTGTCGTACACGGGTCAAAGCTTCGAAGCCTCGCTGAACCTGGGCTTCATGGATCACGTACACCCGGACGACTTGGCAAGATGCCGCATCCCCATCGACCATCTCAGGACTTCGAAGCAGAAAAGCGCATTGAGAAAGGTCGAGGGATCGGACTCGTCCGACGCAACGTCTACCTCGGGCACCGTGCAAGGGCAAAAGTCGCCGATGGCGCAGGAATCCGGGTCGCAAAGCGGTCGCTCGCACCTGTCCAGGAGCAGCAGCTCAGGGACCGAGTCGACCAACGACACACCGTCTGCGGACTTGACAGAGCTGGCCAGGAAGGGCATATTCAAGGTGACGACGGACACCAGCGGCAGACTCTCGTACACGACCGAGGTCCGGCTGCGCTCCAAGACTGGAGAATACCGTTGGCACCTCATTCGCTGCGTGGAGATCGATACCATCGACTTCGGCCGCGGTGCCAGTTCATACTTTGGCTCGGCCACGGACATCAATGACCACAAGATACTGGAAACGAAGCTCAAGGAGGCCATGGAGTCCAAGAGCCGATTCTTGAGCAACATGTCCCACGAGATCAGAACGCCCCTCATTGGCATCTCGGGCATGGTCAGTTTTCTCCAGGACACGACGCTGGACGAAGAGCAACGCGACTACACAAACACGATCCAGACGAGCGCAAACAGCCTGATCATGATCATCAACGACATCCTTGACCTGTCCAAGGTTGATGCGGGCATGATGAAACTAAAGTATGAATGGTTCCACACCCGGTCCCTGATCGAGGACGTCAACGAGCTCGTGTCAACCATGGCCATTGCGAAACGCCTCGAGCTCAACTATCTCGTCGACGCCGACGTGCCGGCCTGGGTCAAGGGCGACAAGGTTCGCATCCGACAAGTGCTGCTCAACGTCATTGGCAATGCCATCAAGTTCACCACCGAGGGAGAAGTGTTTAGTCGATGCCGGGTCTTCGCCGAAGCCGGGTCGAAGCCCGACGAGACGGAAATCGGACTCCAGTTCGCCATCACCGACACGGGACGGGGATTCTCCAGAGAGGAGGCCGAGCTGATATTCAAACCCTTCAGTCAAATCGACGGCAGCAGCACCCGGCAGCACGGAGGCAGCGGACTGGGTCTCGTGATTTCGAGGCAGCTCGTCGAGCTGCACGGCGGCAAGATGGAGGGCACCGCGGAGCTAGGAAAGGGGTCCACGTTCACCTTTACAGCCCGTTTCGGCCTCCCCACGCCAGAGGACCATCCCAACTTCGCCGTCAGCCCCGCGTCGACCATTTCTACCGGATCCCGCCGCGACTCGGTCGACTGCGCCCCCCGGGCCGCAAAGCCATCGGCGGCCTCATCGGGCCCCTCGCGCCACGCCAACGGCGTCAGGCACCCGGGCTTGGCCGATGGCGAGTACACGTCGCCCAGCGTGGCCTCTGCCGGCAGCTCGAATCCCTCTGTACGCTCGAGCAGGTCGCACACGACGGACAGGTCGTCTGCCACGTCCGTCAATGCGGGTCTGGCGCGCTTCAGCGAGGCTGCCAAGGCCAGCGGGCAGGACCTTTCCCAGATGAAGCTGGAAATGCCTGCCGAGAGAGCCTCTCCGCGGAGAACAGCGATGCCGGATGGCGAGGACCGGCCAGCTCCAGACTTCCGCCCCCCCATGTATTCGATCCTCGTCATATGCCCGCAGTACCACAGCCGCGAGGCGACGACACAGCACATTGAGATGACGCTGCCCAAGGACGTTCCCCACCAGATCACGGCCCTCGCCGCGGTCGAGGAGGCTCAGAAGTACATTGGAGGCGAGGATCCCATCAAGTTTACGCACATTGTCCTCAACCTGGCCTCGGCCGAGGCCATCATCCAAGTCATGGGCCAAATCACAAAGTCGCAGAAGATGGACAGGACCACGATTGTCATTCTCTCCGACTCGGTGCAGCGCCAGGCCGTCATGAAGCAGGCGGCAGACACGAAGCGTGAGCGTCTGCTGACGGACAACGTGGTAACGTTCATTTACAAGCCGGTCAAGCCATCGCGCTTTGCGGTCATTTTCGACCCGGATAAAGTACGGGATCTGAGCACGGATCGGAACCGGTCCACGGCGCAGCAGATGGTCGAGAATCAGAAGGCGAGCTACCAGGAGATTGAGCGGCGCATGGGCAACAAGGGGTACAATGTGCTCCTGGTCGAGGACAACCCGGTCAACCAGAAGGTGCTGCTGAAGTACCTGAAGAAGATTGGCGTCGACGTGGACATTGCCGTGGACGGCGTCGAGTGCATCGACCAAGTGCTCTCGAAGCCGCACAAGCACTACTCTCTCATCTTGGTGAGTCCCAGACTGCGTGAAAGGCTCGCCGGGCCGCTCGCTGACCGGAGCGCAGTGCGACCTCCACATGCCGCGCAAGGACGGCTATCAAGCCTGCCGGGAGATACGGCAATGGGAAGCGGCCAAAGGCTTCCCCAAGATGCCCATCATTGCGCTGTCGGCCAACGTCATGTCGGACGTGCAGGACAAGTGCCTCGACGCGGGCTTCAGCGACTATGTGACGAAACCGGTTGACTTTATAGACCTCAGCAGGGCCATGGCCAAGTTTTTCTGACGGGTGGCGAATGGCACGCCCGCCTTGATACCACGATTTGTTTTCTTGACGAGCTGCACGATTCTAGAGCCTGGGTTGGCTGGCGAGCTCAGGGGCGCCCTTGGTGGACCAAAGGGAGCAATGGGCAGGGACTTTTTCCTTTCTTTTTTGTGTTACCCGTTAGAGCCGAAGGGCAGGGCTGGAGGGGGTGGATGCTTAATGTTTGATCTCTTCCGACGAGTCTCCCCCTTCCCCACCCCTTTCTAGGCTGCCGGGGGATGCCCGACTGATGCTCCACTCGTCGGCTCTGGCCTCTCCTCTGTCGTCTCTGCTCCCTGGGGGCCTGGAAGCTACCTCGATGCGAGAGTCGTCGCCGAGGCTGCTCTTGTTGTACTGTTTGGGGCTGCTTGCTTGCCTTTGTGCCTGGCTCGACTGCCCGTGTAGTAAGCGGCATTCGGCCGCGAGACTTGGGCAGGGAAAGGCGGGCTTTGTAGTCGCACATGCATTGCGGGCGCGGGATGGAATTCCCCTGAAGGCATCATCATCATCATGCTCTTGCGCCGTCTGGCTGGCCACGCCTTGGTCTGTTTCATTTACCTCCCTTTTTTTTTTTTTTGTTTCCCACCCTTGCCCCCTCGTGGGCGGGCAGGCGGGCGGCTTCGGGCCATCCGGCTCTTGCGCCGTTGCTTTGTTTGACGCGCTTGCATTGGCCTCTGCGTGGGCTGGACGGGGGACGGGCTGCTAGACAGTGCATGGCCCGGGGGAGAGGAGAGAGATGGAGCGGCTTCATTCTACGGTGCGCGCGGCAGGTGCTCTGACGCCCAAGAGGTATATATATCATATATCTGTGCTCTCTCTAAAACAAATGCCATGTCATGCTGGACCGCCGCCATGAATGCCCAATTTTTGCACAAATGGAAGCCTCGCCTGAGGCCGGACCCCGAATCCGCTGGGGAAAGGGGGGGGGAGGAGGTGAGTGAGAAGCCGCAAAAACGCCGCCCGTGATGCAGGACAAGAGAGTGCAAAGGGTCGACCCGAGAGGCCGAGACTTGAGGGGGGAAGAAATGGCGAAGAGGCGGGGCGAGACAAAGGCGGCCTCGTCAGTAGACGCTCCCCTGCACGCTGCGGTCCTCGCGCTCGGCCCGGTCCAGGTCGTCGAGGGCGGCGGAGCGCGGGTCGTCGCCGAGGCGGTTGGCCAGGGCACAGCTGCCGCCGCCGCCGCCGTCGTCGTCGTCGTCGCCGTCGTCGCTCTTGCTACAGTCTGTGTCGGCGTCGGCGTCGTCGTCGTCGGCCGCGGCGCGGGCCTTGTCGTGGCGTGGCGACAGGCGGCGCGAGCGCGCGTTGTTGGCGTCGTCGACGGACGAGGGGTCCGAGTCGCTGCCGGCCAAGGAGTTGTGGCCCGAGTAGGAGCCGCCAAAGTCGCGGCCGACGTGCAGGTGGTGGTGGGCGGACGGCTTGAAGCCGCGGAGGCGGTGCGAGGCCGTGATGAACGAGGGCGTGCCGTCGGGAGAGGACAAGACGTCCTCGAGGGTGCGGGGACGGGGACGGGGGACCGGGGCGGGTCTCGAGTTCGCGGCCCGGTCAGCGGCGTCTTCATCGTCGTCGGGGGCGGCGGCGGCAGTTGTTGTTGCTGCTGCTCCTGCTGCTGCCGCCGCTTCCGAATCGTCGACGTCGGCGTCTTGGGCGCGGGTGGCGCGGTGATGGTTATGGCGCTGCCGGCGGCCGGCAATGGTCATGGCGGCGCCGTTGCCGTTGGCGGGCTTGCCGCTGCGCTCAATGTCCCGCTGACGCAGGGCGTCGAGGTCGTGCCGCTTGTTGAAGTGGCTGCTGTGGTTGCAGCCGTTGGGACAGCCGCCCCAGCGGCGGTTGACGACGACGGTGCGGGGGCTCGCGCTGTCGTCCTTGCCGTTGGCGGCGGCGCGCTCGCGGCGCAGCTCGGACCAGGTGCGCAGCTTGTTCTCGAGGAGATACTTGCCGCTGTCGGGCTGCTTGCGCATGGTGAGGAACTCGCAGTGGTCGATGTTGCGGAGGTCCTCAAAGTACTCAACGGTGAAGTGATACCACTTCATGAGGAAGACGCGCGACATGAGGCCGTGGGTGACTGCGGAGAGAGACGAGTCAGCATCAGGCCTGTCCAAGACAGTCAACAGCCAGAATAGGGCTCGGGGCGGGCTACCCAAGACGCAGACGCTGGGGAAGTCGTCGTCGCCAAACTGGCGCCACAGGCTCTCGTTGAAGCCGCTGATGCGGTCGTAGGCGTCGGCGGCGCTCTCGCCGTTTGGGATGCGATAGAAGAAGTGGCCGTAGTCGGCCCTCTCCTGCCACATGCGCTCCATCTCGACGCTGCAGGGCTGAAAGTTGCCAAAGTCTTGCTCGCGCAGGCGCGGCTCCTCGTAGACGTTGATGGCGGGGCGGCGGAAGGGCGAGGGCTCCGGGTCGTCCGAGGTGAGGGTGGCGAGGATGCCCTCTGTGGTCTCGCGGGTGCGGCGGTAGGGCGAGGTGAAGAACTGGAGCGAGTCGTCGGGGCGGAGGAGGGCGCGCAGGCGGCGGCCGGCGTCGTTTGCCTGGGCCCAGCCCTCGGGGGTGAGGCGGACGCGGTGGTCGGGGATGGTCTGGTGGATGTCGCGGTTCTCTGGAGAGGAGGGCCTTTTCTTTAGAGAGAGAGAGAGGGGGGGGGGGAGACGCGGCTAATGTTCGGCAGGGGGAGGCGGGACTCACTGTTGCCCTCGGACTGGGCATGGCGAATGACGATGATGAGGCGCGGCCGAGCCATGGCTGACTGGCTGGCTGGCGATGCAAGGGCGTCGTGGTGGTGGTGGCGTCGGCAGGCAGAGCCGGTGGGATGGACGAAGCGGACGAGGTTCCGGTGCCTTGAGTCCGCAGGGACGTGGAGAAGAGGCTGCCCAAGACAAGAGAGAGGAGGGGAGCAGGCGAAGACGGAGGAAGACGAGGGTATCAAGAAAAGGCGGCCAAGGCAGAAAGAAGACGAGAGAAAGAGGCAGGGAAAAGAAGAGGAGGGGGTGGAGGAGAAAACCCTGTCGACGCCTTGCGCTTGTCTGCCGGCTTCAAACCGCGAATGCAGAGAAAAAGCGAGTGAGGGGAGGGAGAGATGGATGGAGGCAAGAGCATGAGGCTGTCCCCAAGCGCCGGTGCGTCATGTGGAGGGAGGGACAAGCGGCAAAAAAAAAGGGTCGGGTCTACAGCGGGGTCTCACAGCGGGGACAGCGAGGTGCTGGACCGACCGACAGCTTTGGCCACGGCCGGTTCGCGACTCAGGGCCGCGGCGGCTCTCCCGTGGTACCGGCCCGGCCAAAGGTACATGCAGCGCCACCCAGAGACCCTGCGCACATCAAGTCGACGCAGGACGGGGGGAACCTCTGTCTTGGTAGGTACATACCTACTGTACCTACCTACCTAGGTATGTATGTAGGATGGCTCTAGGCGCCTCCCACCCTCCTTCCTCCCTCAACTGCCCTGCCTCGCCCTCTTCCCCCCCTGTGGTTGCAGCGGCAGGCCTACGAGAGGGGGGGGGGGGTGACTTGACGTGACTTGATGCGACTTGATGCGCCTTGATGTGACTCCATCATGACCGTGGGATGGATGCACACATTCATGCGTTGCCAAAGCCTAACTTGGGCGTTCTAGGTCCGAGTTTCGACTCATTTGCCTTTTTTTGTCCCTGAAACCACCCACCCCTAGAGAGAAAAGACGAAACACGGCCCCGATGTCATGCCACGCGCTCATCCATGCTCGCTAGCAAAGATTGCCAAAACAAGGCTGGTGCCATTCGGCCCCAAATTCACCTAAAACAAAAACCCCCCATCCTTCAGCCTCGCTGCCCCGTCCACCCACCCGCCACAACCCGCCACAACCCGCCACAACCCGGCGCGCCACAAGGACCACTGCCTGCCCGTCGAGGACCAAAATCCGTCGTCTTGCGTACATAGTAGCCTCGTGTCAACGTCGCCCCAAAACATCCATCCTCGTCACCATCACCACCGCCACCAACAATATCGCTCGACAGGAGGAAGGGAGAGAAAAAAAATGTCCGGCGAAGGCCCCGAATCCGTCCCCACCTCGGCAGACCCTCGCTCCCACCGCCCTACCAAGAAGCGCGCCCTCTCCCCCGCCTCAGCCCAAGCCGCCTCCCTCGACGCCCTCTTCGCCAAGCCCGACCGCGAGATCCGCCTGCCCCCCAAGGCCGTCGCCTCGTCCGACCTCGCCCGCCCCCGCCGCCCCGGCCCCCCCGAGATCATCACAAACGTCCAGGGCTCCAGCGCCGGCGCCGGCTCCGGCGAGTTCCACGTCTACAAGGCCTCGCGTCGCCGCGAGTACGAGCGCCTGCGCGACATGGACGCCGATCTGCAGCGCCAGAAGAACCAGGAGCATTTCGAGTCCGAGAGGGCCGCGAGGGAGCGCAGGGACGAGGAGAAGACGCGCAAGAACCGGGACAAGAGGGACAAGATCAAGGCCAGAAAGGCAAAGGCAAAGGCCAACCCGCCCTCGACCCATGCCGCCGGCCCAGCTCCCGCCGCTGCTGCTGCATCCACCCACGCTACCGACCCCCACCAGGCACGGGCCGAAGCCATCACCGACCGTACCTCGCCAGACGGCACCCGCGAGGCATCCGCTACTGCGTCCCACGCCCCCGGTCTTGTCATACACGACCATGACTGATCGTCCCCGTGAGCCCTCAACACGGACCGCCAGTTCGTCAGCAACACGCATGGCTCGCACCTGTAATCATAACGATACCCATATTCAATCACACTCACACCTTGCTTCAAGTCTTGGGTGTCAGCACCGTGAGACAGCCTCTGCGCTCAACTGTCGTCTCTCGCCCTCCATTGACCCTTGACCTCGTCTATTTCACGTCTCCTCGTCGTCTACGTCTTGTCTGCTCGTCGTAGTACAGGGGGTATGACCAGAGTAAACAAATGGCATCTTTTGCCATCACATCTTTCCCCAAAACGTGCCCTGTCGTGCCCTGTGCCCGACCCCACCAAGTGCAAAAGCAGAGAGAAGAAGAAAGGGAAAGGAAGAGCGGCCGCCCAGCCTCTCTCTCTTAGTCATCACCGCCACCCATGCCAGCGCCCCCGGCTTGTTGTGCCTTCTTGGCACTGCAGATATCATCCACCCGGAGCAGCAAGCACGCCGACTATCAGTCATGTTCCTGTTAGCTCCGTCTCGTAGACGAGGGACCGAGGCAGGGCATGTCGTTCTCACCTCGACGGCAGTCTTGATGCTCTGCAGCTTGATGGCCTCGGGCTCCCACACTCCGTACTCCTTCATGTCCACAATGGCGCCCGTGTCGCCGTTGACGCCCCAGGTGCTCTTGCCCTCGGCCTGCTTGGCCCGGAGCTCCGTCAGCACGCGCACCGGGCTCTTGCCGGCGTTCTGGACCAAGGTCCTCGGAATCACCTCCATGGCCTCGGCCACGGCCTTGTACGGCCACTGCTGCACGCCCTCGATGCTCTTGGCCAGCTGCCCCAGCCGCACCGAAACGGCCATCTCGGTGGCGCCGCCGCCGGGAGAGAGGCGAGGGTGGAACATGACGTTGCGCGCCACGCCCATGGCGTCCTGCAGATTCCGCTCAATCTCGTTGAGCACGTCCTTGGACGGGCCGCGCAGGAGCACCGTGCAGGCCTTGGGATCCTTGCACTTTGTGAGGAAGGTGAAGTACTCGTCGCCAATCTTTTCAATCTCAAACAGGCCGCACCGGGTGCCGACATCCGAGTCCTGAAGGTCCTCGACCCGGTTGACGATGGTGGCGCCCGTAGCGCGCGCTATCCTGTTGTTGTCCGTCTTGCGCACCCGGCGCAGGGCTGTGACGTTGTTCTTGACCAAAAAGTGCTGGGCGAGATCTGCGGGCGTCAGGTCAGCCAAGAAACGAGCGGGCTTCGGCCACACGCGCTCCAGCACTCACCAGACACTCCCTTTTCGGTGATGACGAGATCAGGCTTGACAGCCAGGATGGCCTCGCACATGAGCTTGACCTGCTCCTCCTCGATCTGAAGGATGCGATTCCAGTCCTCCTCCTTTGTGATTTCAATGTTGGTCTGCGACTCGCCCTTTTTGTACTCGAGAGGGCAATCAAGCAGGACGATGCGAGGGTTCTCGATGCGGCGTCGCATCTTGGGGTGCGTTATATCCTTGTTGAGCATGAGGCCGTCCAGGACCTTGCTGTCCTCGATCTCGCCGCCGGGCACCTTCTCGACTCGCGCGTACCGCTTGATGTCGACCTCGGTCTTGCCGTTGCCCACCTCCCAGGTAACAGTCCGGACCGCCTTGAGGGCCAGATCGCACATCTGATCCATCCAGCGCGAGACAAACTTTGTGCCGATGGACGACGAGATGAGCTGGTGCATGGCCTTGTCGTCGTCGACATCGATGGGAAGTGAGACCTCGTCGATGATGTCGAGGGCATCCTGCAGGGCGCGCTTGAAGGCGGAGATGATGACGACGGGGTGGATGTTGCGCTCGAGCTGGGGCAGGGCCTGGGCCAGGATTTCACCGGCTGAGAAGCAAGGGGTCAGGGAATGCCGACGGGTACGGCTTTCGGGGGCCAAACTCACCAAGTATGATGACAGTCGTGGTGCCGTCGCCCACCTCCTCGTCTTGGGTTCTGCTAAGCTCAATCATGCTCTTGGCGGCGGGGTGCGACACCTCGATCTCGCGCAGAATGGCGTGGCCGTCGTTTGTGAGGACGATGCCGCCCATGGGGTCAAGAAGCATCTTGAGCATGGCCTTGGGACCGAGACATGATCGAATGATGTCGGCGACGCTGGGTGGCAGCTCGAGTCAGCGGATTGGCAGAGCAGGAAGCGGGCAGAGCGACGGGCCACCAACGTCTTGGCAGCTGCAATGTTGGACAATTGGGCTTTCCTCCCAGTCTGCCTCTCACCGCTCTGGGTGTCTAATCGAGGAGCGGTCAGCTGGTGAGCTCCTCGGTGAGCGGTTCGCGAGGCTCGCGGCCCTGAGACGGCAGCCAAGGGAGAAGTCGGGTTGGGCACTCACTCATCACCAGCACCGGGGCCTGCATGATGGGCAACGCTGGACACTCGCCGGGCGCGGGGGGGGGGGGTGGATCGAGCGCCGCGAACAGCAGCGGGAGGCGGAGGCGAAGGAGAGCTCGACGACAGAGGGCGAAGCTTGCGGGCGAGGATGAGAGGGGGGGAGAAAGTTAAAGTATGGAGGTGGAAGGGGGATTGGTTGGAGGGGCAGGCACTAGAAGAAGAGGGTGGAAAAAAGTTGAGCAGCTCACCCAAACGGTGCTGCTGACGAGAGAGCAGGGTGCGGGACCCGCTGTAGGGTAGGCGGGCCTACAGCACTTGCCGTGTTGCAGGACGTTGCTTTGCAGCCCGTGCGGGTTGCGGGTGCGGGTGCAGTGTTAACCGGCTTCGGGGTCAGTGCGGGGAGGGGAAAATAAAATGCCGACAGGCCCCCCCCCCCCAACGGTATCTTCTGAAAACATCTGCCGTCCGTCTCCGTCTGCGTCAGCGTCAGTTTCCCCATCTCGCCTTATCGCCCGCCATTGTGCCATCCGCTGTCTGTTCCCATATTGTTTCGCCCCGGACTTGGCCCCGGCCAACTGCCACGTCTCCCCCCCGTCGGCCTGGCTGGTTCCGGGCCCGGCGGCTTCCCTCACTCAACCCAGCCGAAAGTCGCTCAGACGGAGATGCAGCCAAGGCAGACTGACATGGCCCTTGCTCTCCGGGGTCACATGGGCTGACTGCATGGAATCCTCTAGGCTCTGGGGCTCAACGAGTCGTCTGTCCCCAATGCTCGCCGGGCCCTTCTTTGCTGACGCGATTGGGGATCCCGGTCAAGGCGCACGCAACTGACCTCCGCCACCCTTGGCGGATGCCTCCTCCAAATGACGGAAGTTCGACACATGCGGCACGCAGAGCATATATGAGATGCTGGCCCTTGGCTGCACTGTTCTGACCGACCCCCTTGCATCTGTGTGTCGACGCCCGTGACTTCATTCCTTGCCAAGCCCGAGCGTTTGTCGCCTGCAGTCTTGAGGTTGCGGATATGTGCTACTTACTTGTCGCCCCTACCCCCTCTTCTGACGGCCCCGATTGATCTCTTTCCAGAGTGTCCGATGCGTGGATCCGCCACGTGAACCGCTCGAGACAGGGTGAAGGATATAACCCGATCAAGCAGTCAATATCGCCAACAACAAGCAAGCCCCGGTAGCTCAGTGGGAGAGCGTTTCAACTGCAAAGTTGCGGATTCGGCAAGTGCCTTGGAAAGGTCGTCAGTTCGACTCTGACCTGGGGCATCTCTTTTTTTGCTGTTTGGACCGCTGAGCTACTCCAAGGATATAAACCTGTTCAGTAGCGTCTACCTTCAACAACAAGCAAAGCCCCGGTAGCTCAGTGGGAGAGCGTTTCAACTGCAGAGTTGTGGAATCGGCAAGTGCCTTGAAAAGGTCGTCAGTTCGATTCTGACCTGGGGCATCTCTTTTTTTTTTGTGCCGTTCAAACCGCTTGCCGTTAATCACTGTGACCACGCGAACGAACCAACAGCGGTTGCTAGGGACGACTCAATGGGTGCCGAGCAAACCTGTTCGCCCTGCTTTCTCCTCGTCCCCCGCCGACGGACAATAGTGCCATGGACTTGGTGCTTCCCCAGGTCTTGGGATACCGTTTTGTCTTTCGAAATGTCCGAGCCCGTAGGGTTCCACATGTAGCGACCTTCAAGGTCGATGCCGCCGCCGTGTCAGGGAAGTCCCGTATTACCCGACTGTTCGGATGTCTGTCCAAATTCAGAAGGTCGAGCGCAGGATGACTTGCGGGGGTTGCTGTAATACTGCTGCGAGAATGGTTGAGCTCTGGAACAAGGTCTGGATCCACGTCAGCTCGGGACTCCAGTGTCGCCGTGAGCATCGTTCGAAAGGAGCTGGCCTTGGCTTCTTGGACTAGAGAAGGGATGCAGTCTTGCTTCAACCCTCCATATCGCAGCGCCCAGAACAGTAGTACCGTCGTCGGCAACGCGCTGGGTGTATTCCACCTTTCGGTAGATGGAGCGTCGCCGAGTTGGGCTCCTCTGGGGAACTGCTCGTTCCGCAAGCTGCACAACTCTTTGTCGTTTGTCTTGGAGTTTAGCATGTCTGTCCGACTGTTCTTCAGCCATTCCTCCTTGGCAGAGACGTCGCATCGGATCTCGAGGTGCCGTGTTCGATTCGACGCGCGAGCAATCCGAGGGAGGAATCTGAATATTTCAAGGAAGCGTGACGGCATCATAGAGAGCGGAGAAGACAGTGGCTGCACCCAGGCCGAGAGGGCTGGGCAGTCTGCCGAATGAGACGTCACTCTTGACTCGATGGTTCATTATCGAGTTTCGATTTCAGTAGACTACCTGGCAGTGGACCCTGAAGCGTGCTGCCTGGTATTCAAAACACAAGTTGTAGCCACTGTCACAAACGGCTTCAAGACTTGCGCCCTTTTCGCAAACTCGGGGCCTGAGGAAACTCGCAATCTCTGCTCATTAACGTCAGCAGAATCAACACAGGCCATAGACAAGCAACTTTTGACGTCCCCAGGTTATGCTCAAGAACGGGCGGCAGGTTATCAAACAGGAAGTTGTCGTCGGTTCCTTGGCGGAGCGACAAGCATGCGAGCAGGGACGCTGCTATTTACACATGGACAGTATTCAAGGCCCTCCATCATCAACACATTCAACACGCGTTCAGTTGCCTGTGATGAGAATCACATATACCCTGGTTATCACTGTGGGCGGAACACGGCCTTGGCCATCTGTACGAAGGCGAGCTGTCGACGAGGGCATGGCCAAAGGACTCGGATTGAGATGACGACGACTTCAGCGAGGGCGCAAAGCGGCAACAAGAGACAGCCGGGTCCAGGATGATGGAGAGTGTCAGGCGGCTTCCAGCTGAATCAGCGAATGAGCAACGGGGCAGCCGGCCAGACTTTACAGCCACCCGGGGCGTTTTGGACGGCTCGAAACCGACAGAGTATTCGTACTGTGGCCACGATTTCGACTCAAGGCGGACGGGGTTGTGCATCAAGACTCTGCAGGAGTTGTCCAAACCTATGGTAGGCCTTGGTTCTGATGGTAACCCAACATGATCCACGGCTCTCTGATGGAAGCAAGCTGAGATTCCCAATGGGGAGAGAGAAGCGCCCGCCGCGCAGACGCTAGCAAGGACGTGACGCGTCGTCGGACAGTTGGGAGCCCTTGAGTCTCCAATCAAGGCCGGCTGCCACGCTCGCCCAATGCATGTCTACCCGAGCTCTGGACAGTGGAGGGGGGCGATCTGACCGAACGGCTGCCCAACAGCGGCCCTTTGGAGATGAGCAGAAGAGGCTGGCATCCAGTCAAGGGCGGCCAAGTCGTTGGTGTCGAGGCAGCATCCATGCCGTCGGCTTGGTGAAACCACAGGCTCATGTTTGAAAAAAAAAAAGGAACGACGGCGACGAGCTCGAAGCCGGACTGGCGACAATCTGGCTCTGGCGCCAATGGCGAGCCCCGTGCTACTCGAACGCAAAGCCTGTCTGACGGTGCCACGGCGCGCAGGGCCTCGGCCAATGGGTTCCTCGGGCTGCCTCCCCGACTGCCCGCAGCATCGTCGCAGCCTTTATTGGCCGTGAAGACGTGTTGGCGGGGAGCTTTGCCGGCGTGCGAGGCAAGGACGTCGCCAATCACCAGTTGGAAGCTGCAAGTGAGTGAGCTGGCAGGGCAGGGCGCGGGGCCGAATACCGGACGAGGGCCGACAGACGGGGGCGTGCGTGTAAGTGAGGAGTCCCCAGCATGCAGAGCCGTCTCCGACGTCGGAGCCGGCAAGGCGCAGGCGACGCGGCCGGGCTGCTGGCCGGTTGTCGGCGGAGGGCGCCAATTCCATGGGCATGCCAAGGACCGCCGACGGGCCCGTGTGCGTCCCAGAGGAGTCCCAAAGGAGACGGGTGCAGCCATCAACATGTACTGCATGCATGCGTGTGACGGGTGGTGGCTGGCAGGGATTTTCTCCTCTCTGATCTACAGATTCCAACGCTGGACATTTCTCTCCGGCCTAGGAAGCCCATGATGGCGCAAATGGCTGAAGCATCAAGACTGACGGCTGAGAGGCGCCTGCATGGGGCCGTCGGACGCCGGAGCTTTGCTGACAGGCGCCGAGGACTTGTTTTTTTCTTGCTTGCTTGTTTTCTGTGAGATGCTGCCCTCGGCGCGCGTGCGAGGCATGGGCTGCAAGGACGAGTAGGCGCCGCAGAGGAAGCGAGCCGGGACCGTGGCGGCCGCCGGTGAAACGCCCAGCATCTTTCTCGCCAACACTTGTTCTCCCTCGGGCGCCCGCTTCCCTGATTACATGCCTACCTACGTGGAAAGGCCCGAGGTCCGTGCCGGCTGGCTTCCCACGTGGGAGAGGGGAAGAAAGGAAAGACAAAAAAGAAATGGTGTCGTTGTGTGCATGGGAGAGCCGGGGGGGGAGTAGTAAAAAGACTGTTCCCCCCCTTGCGAGGTCGAGCACGTTCCTTGCGGACAGGCTCGACGCACCATGACGAAACGAGCGGACGCTGAGAGGCGAGACAGGAACAGGCCATCTGCTGCTCCCAGGACCCGACGGACAGGACGCCGGAGCCCCCGTCGGAGGGGCTACTGCTGGCGTGCATGGCATGCAGGTTATCGAGGTGGCACCGGGTGGGTTGGTCATTGAGCAGGAGTTGCGTGGCCGGATTTTCTTTTTCGTTTCGTCCTCGCAAAGCGGCACGGACCATGACGCGGCCTGGGACGGGCCCCGGGAGCGGGGCTTGCGACGGAACGGAACGGAACGGAACGGAGTGGGGGGAGAGACACGAGGACGGAGACGGAGAGACAGACAGACGGCACCACAGTGACACAAACACACGCGCACGCATGCACGCAGCCGGCCAACACAACAGCACGGCACGGCATTGATTCACGAGCAGGAGGGGGGGGATTACCCATGCAGCGCAAACCCACACGCGAGCAGCGCAGGGAAGGAAAAAAAAAAAAAAGGCCCGAGTCTCGCGAGGAAGAGCGCAGAAGAAAAGTCGAGGCGGGAAAAGAAAACCCAGGCTCAAAGTGTATGTAAGAAGAAGAAAAAAGGGCCTGCCGCTGCCTCGATCCAGCTTCGACACCCACCAAAAAAAAAAGAAAGGGGTTTCGTCTGACCAAGGAAGGGCGCCAAGGCCATTTTGCCCCGTCTTGGGCGGTTGCAGGTGCGCGTGTGCCAGGGTCCCCGTCAGCCTCAGTCTGAAAGGGCGCGCGTGCATGCGTGGCTGCTGCGGGCGGCGCGGCGGTTCTGGCCCAGCTTGTGTCGTTGGAGAGAAAGAGAGAGCGTGCGACGCGAGGTGCCGTGTCGGATGTTGTTGAGTCGAACCAGCCTTGCATGCTCGGAAGGGGGGGGGGATCATGGAGCGAGCTGGGCTGAAGGGGCGAGGGAGGGAGTTTGACCGGGTGGAGAGTGAGTGGCGAGTGGGCGAGTGAGAGTGGAGAGAGGGTTAGAGAGAGGGAGAGGGAGAGAGAAGAGAGAGGAGGGAGAGCGAGAGAGGAGAGAGAGAGAGGGAGTGAGTGAGTGAGTTTAGTGAGAGTGAGTGAGTTTAGTGAGAGAGTGAGTGAGTTTAGTGAGCGACTGAGTGAGTGGAATTCCACAACCACGTCACCGCACACTCCCCCCCCAGTACTGTATGTATGTACACACATATACTGGAGCAGTCGAATCGGCCATGCATCCAGGTACCAGACGCACCGCACCGTGTCGTGCCTCTCTCTCCCTTGGCTCGGCCGCCCTGAACGCTCGCTCACCGTTCCACGTTGCGCGAGAGTGAAATTGCAGCCAGGCTTGCACAGTCATGCATCTG